>MPUH01000024.1:0-158671 GCA_001970955.1 Stentor coeruleus | reverse complement strand
CCTCCAATGGCCTTATAGTATTATATAGCCATCAAAATAAACTAAGCTTATAATGAACATTATTATAATAATAATAATATGTGAATAAAAGGAGTTTTATAATACCCCAAAAATAAAATCTAATACTATAATCCTTAAAACATATAATAACTTTATCTCAAAAAGTATAATCTAACCTATTTATCAATACTCCCGTAGTATATAAAACCTAAAACTTCATAAAATAATTCTCTATATTTCAGGCTAAATTTACATATAAACTTATAATAATAAATCTCCTAATCCTCACAACTAATAAAAATTCTTCTTATTTATTCTAAAAGCCAATTATCTCAACCAATAATAAATGGAAGAAAGTGAAGGCCTAAACAACATAAAAATTGAAGAGGAAAATGGAAAGACCAAGCATCATTCAAAGAAAAAAACATCTTTAGAAGTCCAAAGAGAAATCATGAAAAATACTCCTAAGAACATAGACTGTGAAAAATGCAAAAAAAAAGTTTGGACTAATTATTCTTATCATTTAGGTAAAACAGCTAAAGTTACTGCAGTTATTTTAGCTGTTTTTGCTGGATGTTGTTGCCTTTGTTGTATTCCTCTTTGCAATAAAAAGTTTAGAGAAATACGCCACCATTGTCCTAAATGCAAGGCTTTATTGGCTGTTGATGAACCTTTTTCTAATAAAACTAATACTTCTGAATAAATTAGACTAAGTTGGTAGAAAAATATTAAAAATCAATTATTTTTGATGTTAGAAATTAGTGAAAGTAAGTAATGAGGTGTATGGAGAATTTACTTTTTTTGATGACTTTTTGAGTATTAAAAAATTATTATGTTGGGTTTATTGTGTGGATTAGGTTGTGGATGATTATGGTTTTTAGGATTAAATAATATTAACTTCTATAGCAACTTTCAATCTACTTCGATTTTCTAGTTATTATAACTGAATGAAAATACAAACTAAAGCTACTAAAATCCTACCTAATTCAGCAATATATAGTATATCTAATATAACAAAAAATATAAATTCATTTTATCATATAATAAACTATAAAAAATTCACTCTAATCCTTACCAGTAAAGTAGTTAAAAAAAACTTTAATATTCTTCAAATTATCTTTTCTACCAATTTCACTAAAAATCCCATAACTTTTTTCATCATATAATCTCATAGTCTCACCTTCAAAAAAAATACTCAATAAAATAGCCTTTCTTATTAATAACATAACACATTTCTTTATGTATAAAACTTTCCTTATATTCTAAATATCCTTTCAATAAAATATGAAATTCAAAATAATTCTTCTAGTTTTATACCTTCTCATAAGGTCACAAAAAGCTTGTTCTAAATATCAATACAATCTAAAAAACTAAAAATTTACAAGTAACACATAAATAATCTATTCAAATAACGCATACTATATTTTCTTTGTATAAATTGATACTGTGAAATTAGCTTTGGAGCTTGGAATAGCAATTTCTTATTTTCATATAAAACTAGCATATATCTTTCAGAAATCAAATATAATTCTACTCTTGACTGTAATTATTTGAATAATAAATTTACTGAGTTTATAATAACAAAATTTAACTGTAACGATTAATACTTTTGTCATTGTGGTTCTAAATATAATACTTATAAATATATTTTATAGTGTAGTGATAAGATTTTTATATTTACTATATAATCACTAACCGAATTTTATATGAATCTAAAGGTTAAATCCTAATAGTAAAATCTTAAAAATCTTACACTACACTATATCCTCATACATTCAATAAATCGCATAAAATCCTTAATAACTAAATTTCTTCTAATAACCATAAAAACATATAAACATCTAATAACCACAATCTAACCTTAAAACCCAAAACCTTCTCAACTCAATCAAACCCAAATAAAAACACTTTCTAAACCTCATCAAGTAATCTCAAAATTTCACTATCACCTCTCCTACAAAAAAAAACATTTTTTTACCCCAAACCAAAAGCCTCACAATCCTCATCTAAAATCCTCTCCTTCTAAATCTAAATCCTCAAAATCCTACAAAAGCCAAACACAAAAATCCAAATCAGCAACTTTTCCAATAAAAAATTCCAATTATCCTCAACCCAGCATTTCCAATCAAATTATAGAAATAAACGCTAATTTATATTCAAATATTACTTTGCCCTAGGAACTTTTTTAAGTTTTTTGCTAGTCTCTATATTTTTGCAACCCGTACATTGACACATATCCGAACACACAGCTCCACTTTGAAAGCATTCACAATAATTCTTCAAACAAGCTGATTTTGTACAATGACATCCTTTAGAATGAACAGCTTGAGTTACCCCATCTCCAAAAACTGTGCTAATTTTTGGATGAAAAGCATTAGGATTTCTTTCTAATAAACTAGACATAGCTTCTCTACGAACATTCTCAAATTCTAAAGTATTATGGCAATTAACACAATTACAATCTTCACAGTAGTTTCCGCGGGAAAAACACTCACAATATAATTTCAAACACTTACTTTTAGGACAAGTACATGATATTTTTGTCCCAGAATCTTTAGCTCGAAGTCTTTTAACAGGTTTAGACTTACTTAAACTAGTAAGTAAAGTGCTATGTTCGAAAGTATCATCTTGAAAGACTTTTATTTCAACTGGTAATGAGTTAGCTTTTATTTTGCCAATCCCTTCATTAAAACAAGTGAAATCAATTTTCTGAATAACCCTTCGAGATGGTTTGAATGTTTCTTGGCCAAGAGGTGAGATCAGATTTAATGAAGTCCATGGAATATCTGGACTATTACTATATAAAGAATACTGTTGAAAGATATTTGCTGGTGAATTAAGCCGTCCAGTAATAGGAGATAAGCTTAATAAGGATTGAGAAAAAGGAGATACTTGGGTGTTAACACATAGTCGATGAGGTCGAGGGGTAGATATACTAGGCATATCTAGAAAGCCTTTATCATTTTTGCTCATACGTTCCATTTATATTTCTTACGATTTTCAAATGAATTTTTTTTCAAATGGTCACTTTACTGAAGATCTACTTGGGAGTATTGAAATATTTATAGATTGAATCTAGGTATTTATTATGATTATTGATTTTTTATTGAAGTTATGATGTGGAAAAAGGATGATAAAATATGTTTTAGTGTTTTGATGTTGAAGGTTATTGTTGTGATGAGGATAAATATTTTTATATGAGTTTTATTGATTATGGTTAGATTTTTGTGTTTTTTTAATTATGGTTTGATTTTTGGGTTGTTTAATATAAGGTGTTGATTTTAGAATAGTTAATTGTTTTGTAATGAAAATTATAATAAAGGAGAAATTTTTAAAATTTTAATTTAGGTAGGCAGAATGTGAAAAATAAAGTGGGATATAGTTTAAATGATTTAAATATTGGATATAAGGAAAATAGATTTGTGTAGAAGATTTGTATGGCAAATAATTATGTTAAAATTTAGATGAGGCTTGAAAAACAAAGAAAGGAAAGAGGAATTAGGGTTTAGGAAAAGTTTAAACATCTAACTGGTCGGTTTAAGAAAATAGTGAATTAACGAAATGCAGAAAAAATTATAAGAGATATTTATTGTTAATAATAAAAAACTATCATAAAAACTTAGCTATCAATTCTAAATAATAAAAATAATACAACATCCAAACCAATCTTACAATCAAATTATTAGCTGATCTTTTAGCAAAACTCCTCACACCCATACATTTTCCAAACCTAACTTAATTCATAAAACTCAATACAGCAAAAAAAATCATATCCCAAATCCAAAAATAATCTTTCAAACCTATCATAAATTCTCTAAAAACTAAATTATCCTCATCATATCCCTAATCCAAACAACTTTACAAACTTCCATTATTTCAACCCAATCCACATTTTCCAACATTTATAAAAATCACTATGAAATTTTTACTAGCTGTTTTTCTCTTATCATCAGCATATGAAGTTATCATCCCTCGAAATGAAAAACTATGTTTCGGTGAAGATATTTCAGCTGATACCTTACTCGTTTGTGAAGTGCATATGCGTGATATGAAAAGCCATTCAACAATTTCAATATCATTAATAGACAAAGATGGGACTATTTTACATCAAAAAGGTCCAGTCAAAGAAGATAAATTCAGTCTTATATCAACAAATGCAGGTTCACATAGTTTATGTATTCAAAACAATCAACCTATGTCATCTGTTGTGAATTTTTCTATAACAAGTGGAGTTGCGGCAAAAGACTATTCTAATCTTTCATTAGCAAAAGATCTTAAAGAATCAGAAAGAAGAGTTGAGAAAATGGCTGAGTCTATGAAAGAAATACAAAAAGAATTACAGACTATAAAAGATAGAGATGCAGAAATGACATACACAAATGAGACGATACAAAGCAGGGTTATTATTTATTCTTTTATTACAATTGTTTTGCTTTTATCTTTGGCGATATTGCAAATGATGTATCTTAAGAGGTTTTTAAAGAGTAAAAAGATGATTTAGATATGGGTTAATTTTCAAGTAAATAGAAAGATCATAGATTTAATTGAAGATTTATATAATAAATTGTTGATTATTTATATAATAGTTAGATTAGATATGGTAAAATAAACTTTGAGGATGATGATTTTTATTATGATAATATGTGGATTTTTAAAGCTAAATGATAATATTTTATATAAAAAAAAAGTATAAATGTCTGATCTCAAAGACAAAATCAAAGCTGCCATCATTAGTAATAACGTTTCTGAAGCTGTGGAATGTATAGATTTGTATGTAAAACAAGGGGGGAAAATTGATGACCCATTAGCTAATCCTCCTGAAGCAGAGAAAAACTGGAACCTTTTGTTTTGGGCTTCTTTATGTGATAGTGATCAAGTTTTAAATCACATTTTAACTAATTATAATGTGAAAATCGACCCTGTTGATACTACAGGATATACTCCTTTACATTTAGCTGCATTTCATGGAAAGCTTAATTGTGTGAAAATACTTATTGAACATGGAGCGGATTTATCAAAAGCAAGTACTTATGGAGAAACTTTATATGAATTAGTTATTCAACGACCTTATCTTCAAGGAGATAATCTTGAGATAAAAGAATTTATTCAGAAAAAACTAGCTGAACGAGGGCTACTTCGTAGTTAAATAAATATTATCCTTATAGCTGGGGGAAAAAATTTATAATGAAAAGAAGGATTTTATATGTGTTTTGTATGTATTATTTTTTTTTAGATATTTAAATGTAAAAATACACACAATTCCAGTTTATTTGTCAATTTCCTAAATGGGAAAAAACCAAAAGATGCTAAAGAAACTGATTTTTTTATTTGGATATTTTAACCGTAATTTATCTATAAAAAAATTTAATCTCTCAGATTAGATTTTTAAGTATAGAAGAAGATATATAGGACTCTGAGATTTTTTATAGATTTTATCATAAACTTCTTTTCTTGATAAAAATAACCTGAAATCATTAACACCATCTCATAATAATAATTTCGATATTATTTTATATGTATTTTTAATTGAATTCTCCTATCATATCAACCAATTAAATTATGATTTATTCAGAAGAAGTCTAAAATATATTATAAACATAAAGTCAAAATCTTTATTATATTTGAATATTAAACCATAAACCCATATCAGAAGATATTTAATCGATTAATCTATCATATATTGTAATTTCATATTAAAATAATAATATATTGATTATCCGATACCATAAGAAATTTTATTTTTTTAATACAAAGCATTCTATGTTAAGATTTTATTACACAGTATATTTTCACAACTTCTACAAACGATTTTTTTCTTCGAGCCAAATGAATTTAATAATTTTTTAACATAAAAAAAAATTATTGCACTAATAATAATTAGAACTAATGAGTGATAGGCATGATTACAAAATCATCCCATATGGAAATAACTGGTTTGATGAAACTTTTACCCCAGGTGAGAGAACTTATAAATATAAACATGTATGGGAAAGAGTTAGGATAAAGCTCAGATTTAGATTGGTTTTGAATAAACTAATATTTGCAGCTGTTAATAAGAATGAAGACCCTGTGTTGAAAAAAGAGACTGATTTGAAGACAACATTAAATTATATTGAAATGAAAACTATGAACGCTAGTGATATACCTTGGCATATAATTAATCCAGAAAATAAGTGTCTCGGAGTTTGGAATACTTTTATAGGATTTACTATGATATATTCAGCAATAATCATGCCTTTTTTTATGTCGTTTTATAATAGTGATTCATTAACCCCAATCGACATTACAGATTATATATTCACCGTTTTATATTTCATCGATTTTTGCATTCAATGCAATACAGCTTATTATGACATAAGCGGAACCTTAATAATTTCTCACTGTAAAATCCTATTCACTTACTCTAAATCCTGGATGCTTATTGACATTATAGCTTTTTTACCATTTGATTCTATTAACCTATTCCAATCTTCAAAAGACACAAAAATAAACCCCCTTTTTAAACTTGCACGTCTACCCCGTTTATACAAATTATTCAAAATCTCAAAAGTTTTAAAATGCTTAAAATTATCTAATCGATATGGAATTATGATGAAAATACAAGATATTTTAACTATAAGGCATTCTATAATGAGATTAATAACCACACTTTTGACTATAATAATATGTGTGCATATTGCTGCTTGTATGTGGTATTTTGTAGCAAGATTAGAAGATTTTAATCAAGATACTTGGGTTTTTAGAGGAGGATATTTAGATTCAGATATAGAGACTTTGTATATTTCTGGATTGTATTGGGCTTTTACAACTTTTGCTACAATTGGCTATGGGGATATATATGCTGTAACTAATTCAGAGATGGTCTTTGCTATGATTTGGATGATATTTAGTACACATTCTTTTGGCTTTACTATAAGCTCACTTTTAGGCTTTTTACAAGGCATCGATACTCGTGATAAAGTCTTATTAAATAAACTAGCAATTATTGATGAGTTTTCTAATGAAGCTGGCTTGCCAAAAGCTATGCGCCTTAAGCTTAGAAGTGCTTTAAGACATTCTTCATCGATAAGCGGATTTTCTTTTGCTGAAAAATACAACATTTTAGCTGAGTTACCCAAAGCTCTTCGTTACGAAGTAGCTTCAGCAATGCATCATGGAGCGACTAAAGAAATAAATTTCTTCAACGATAAAGATACAGTAATAATTTCAGCTATAATCCCCTACCTATTTCCTGTTTTTATCAATATAAACCAATTCGTCTATTCATATATGGATTATCCAAATGAACTATATTTTATAATCAAAGGTCGAGTCGATTATCTTCACCCAATAGACAGTCTTATAATTTACACAATAAAGAAAAAAGACTATTTCGGTGATATCGAACTTCTACTTAAAATCCCAAGAAAATATGAAGCTGTAACAAAACAACATACTGAACTTCTTGCTTTATCTAAAGAATTATTAAGAAATATAAAAAAAGACTATGAAACAATTTGGCTTGAAATGAAAGGTGTGGCAATCGAACGAGAAAGGTTACTTCAACAAAACTACCTTGATGTCAAAGATTTAGAAAATAACAAAAAACTGGGGATTAGGTCTAGGAACAGATTCCAGACTAAGATGAAATTAAAAAGAGATTGGGAAATGCTTATGAGAAATGGTAAATCCCTTAAAGAGATTGAAATCTGTCCTATCGATATTGAAGATAAAATTGAAGAATTTCAAGAACTTATTGTCAATCTTAAGGTGAATATTCGTAAAGCAAGCTGTGCTCGTTTACCATATCAAGAAACTAGACAAGATTTAATCTTATAATTAAATATGAGTATTTCTTCAATTGGACAACCTGGAATAAACTGTTTATTTCAACCCCCACAGTCAAAAATTATGATAAAAATATATCATATATAGGTCCAACTAATAATGATAATATTCATGGCTTTGGGATATTATATTTATCATCAATCCCATATCTTATCGAATCTTCATATGGAAAACCTCAAAGACTACTTAAAATCCCTCAAAACTTCTTAAAAAACCTTCAATCAGATGGTCTGATTTTTCTACATTTTGCTTTCCCATATTAAAAAGGAATTTATTTATCAGAAGAAAATAAAAAGTTTTATCATAATAACGATGATTTTAAACGAGATTTTCGTTCCTATGATATATCGAAAAAAACTTTTGTTTAATGGAAAACTTTTTAATCAGAAAAAAATTGTATTGACTATGAAGAAAATGATAATGAAATCTATATTGGGGAATTTAGAAAAGGGTATAGATAAGGAATAGGTTTATTTATTAAGAAAATGGAATATGCATATGAAAGTGAATTTGTCAATGGGAAACCTAATGATAATGGGGTTATATATAATGGGTTTATTAATGTTAATAGGATTAGGATTAGAGGGGATATAAAGGATGGCAAATTTAATGGGTTTGGAGAAATGATTTTTGGTAGGAATCAAATGTATATTGGAGAGATGAAGGATAATATGTATGATGGGGTTGGGTTTTATTGTTATAGTCATAAAAGAATGCACTTGGGTGAGTTTTGTTGTAATAAAAAATATGGGAAAGGGACTTTTTATGTTGAAGGTAAGGTTGAGTATGAAGGGGAATGGGAGAATGATCAGATTGTTAATAAATTAATGGTTTTAGATTAAGTAAAGGAATAAATTAACTGGGTTTAAGGGTTTTGTTAATTTTTTATATTAGAAGAGTTTATATTTTTTCAGCTTTCATGAAATACTAATGATTAGATATAATAACTTTATAGCTAAAATGCTTTAAAAGTTTAAAAAAAGTTATAATCATATTGACACCAACTTCAGCCTGAAAGGACTAAAATCACTGTCAATTTTTATTAAAAAAACCCCACACAAAATAATCATATAAGAAAATACATTCAAAACCCTAACAAAATGACGAAAATACACACAACTTCAACATAAAAACCCTAACCCTACACAATCAACATATTAATTTCCAAACTGTTCTTTTACTCATTTAAAGGTAAAGGTATTCTCATAAACTCAAAGGCTTCCTTAATACATTTCACACACTCTATCATATCTTCTTTATAAAGTTCTCCAATAGTCCCAATCCGAAAAGTTGGTAATTTACTTAATTTCCCAGGATAAATAATAATCCCCCTATCAGCCAGGAATTTATAAAGTTTTTCAAAGCTATAATTATAATGTTTTGGTTCAATAAAAGTGCTTATAATCCATCCTTGATCTCCATCATCAATATAATGTTTAAAACCAAGCTCATTCATTCCATTTGCCAAAGCCCTTTGATTTTTCTGATACCTCGCCTGTCTAGCCTTAACCCCTCCTTCTTTCCAAAACTCCTCAATAGCTTTTTTCAAAGCTGAAATGCTCTGATAAGGTGGAATGACTACAAAATGATTATAAGTACGAGAAATCTTAAACAAATCAAGTACGGAAGACTTAGCATTTCCCTCACATCTATCCAAAGTCGTATTTTTAGCAATTATCAAAGCAAGGCCTGGGACTCCTTGTAAAAGTTTATTAGAGCATGTGACAATAAAATCAAGATTACTAAAATCAGTATCAACAGCACCAAATGAACTAACACAATCTCCTATTATCTTAATATCAGGTCTAGCCTTTTTAAGTATACTAGAAATTTCATCTATTGGGTTTAATATCCCTGTTGTTGTCTCAGAGTGTACCATAGCAAAATGTGTCACTTCAGTATCTAAGTAATAAAGCACATCTTTAATATTGATTATTTTTCTTTCATCGATATTTATAACTTTAGTTGGGATCTTGAGGATTTTACAAATTTTTACCATACGTTCGCCATATGCTCCATTTACAGCGATGAGGATTTTTTGATGTTGATTTACGGCTGTTCTTAGAGTTGATTCAACACCAAATGTTCCTGAACCAGGGAGGAGTAGGGAAGTGTATTCTTCGGTGGGGAGATTGGATATTTTGAGTAGCTGGTTACGGATATGGTTGATGTCTTTGTTAAAAGATTTGTTAAAGCAGAGATCGTTTTTCATAGAATCTTTGACTGTTGAAGTTGTACTTAGAGGGCCTGGGGTGTAAAGCTTATATGAGATTAGCCTACTAAGTGTTTTGAGCATTTATTAGCTACCATATAATTAAAGCATATAAATTTTTATTTATGATAGTTTTTGGGCCTTTTGAATTTATAATGGGATATCAGATTTTAGTTTAATTTTTAGATAAGTTGATTTTTGTGGCTTATTTTTATTTTTGGCTAAGCATTTCTCATATATTTTATAGTCAACAACTTCAGCTTCTTAATGTAATAGAAATATCTCAGGATAAAACTAATTATTTTATTCTTGCCAGCTTCTTGGTTTCTAGCTAGCCTTTCATCATATCTATCTATTCGTTCTATTGTCAATAATCATGGCAATTGTAATTAAATAAATTTCTTCAGGTATCCCATTAATGGTGTTACAATTATCACTATATAGTCCTTTTGTCTTATAATATAAAAAATGTTGTAACTCAACAACAAACCTCCTACAAACATAGCATAATTTATTCTTCCCCCCATATATTTTAGAGTCACAATACAGAAACTATCAACAATAATTTTTTTTCTACAGGAACACCTCATGTTGTGTATCATCTCCAATTTTGATTTAAATCAGATTTTCTAATTTACAGTCTCTTAAGATTTTCAATTATCTTCGCAAGACATTCTAAGGTTTATTATAAAAACAAAAATAAATCATAACATAAAACTATTATTTTATCAATTAATTATATTAAAAAAAACTAGTTTACTTTTAACACTAACCTAAAAAATTCCTAAATTCAAAAACCACCTATGAATTACCACCAAATCCATAAATTTTTAAAACTAAAACAATAAACATATTATTAAAGATTTTCCAAAAGCCTCTGCATCTTACTAGCAATCTTTGCTTGTTCCGTAGAAAAATCTCTCCCTTTATCTTTAATAAATTGTATCTTATGCTCTTTAGTAGGATGCATATTTTTATAATAATCCATTTGTTTTAAACGTTTTGCATGTAATATCTTAAGCACTTCATATCTTATCAACGACCCAAGCCAATCTTCATAGCTCATATTTTCTATTTCCCTAACTCTATTTTCATTTTCTTCCACATCTTTTTCTATAAACATTCCCTCTAGTTTCTTAACTTTTTTATCTAAATTCCTGTTTTTTTCCCTAAGTTCTTCAAGTTCTTTCATAGCTTTCCCTACCGCCCCACCTTTATTTATACTAATACTTGTTGTAGGAATAAATCCTTTAAGCATTTTCGATCTAGAAATAGTCAAATTTTTCTTATAATAAACATACCCTCCTTGATGTAAAAAACAATGAAAAAAACCTGGGAAATTACATAAATGAATACAAGGGTTACTTCGAATACATACAACTTGTAAAGAATTCATTATTGGGGATAAAAAATCAACATTTTTTATAGAGTTTTCTGATATGTCCAATTCGAGGATTTCTAAATTGTTAAGTGGGTGTAAGCTGGAAATCATATTGCATGAACAGTAAAGGTATTTTAAAGATGTTAAATGTGAAAGTCCATCAAGTGAGAGGAGTTTATTGTGTGAGATGTTTAATTCAATAAGGAAATGAAGTTTTGGTATATAAAGTTTGGATAAAGAATTATAAGAGAGATCTACTGTTTCTAGGTTTTTAGGTAAACCGTTTATTTCGTATAGTTCGTTATGATCTGATTTTAGGGTTTTTAGTTTGTTAAGGGTAAGGATTTGTTGAGGCATGTATCTTAGTTCGCAGTTGCTTATTGTAAGATCTTCGAGATGTTTAAAGGGGTCAAGGCTTGGAAGATTATGTTGGTTGGAGAAATTCAGGGATTTAATGTCAGTTAAGCAGAAGACCTTTTCGATTTTATTTAAATCTAACATATATATTAGAAAATGCGATGAAGGATTTTTTTTTGAAGAAATATTTAAAACCTGATAAAAGAGGATTTTGGGGTTTTTAGAGTAGGGGTAGGGTTATATGGAGATTTTTTAGAGGTTTGGAAGAATTTGAAGGAAGAAATATATTTAAAAGGAGGTTATATATAAAAAGGTATCATTATATCATGATAATTTTTACAACCCAATTTTTATTCTACTTTTTTTCTCAATTTTCAAATTCTTATATACAAGATTTTAAGTTTTATATAATTTATATAAAGAATATATCGATTATATTCTATTCAATATTATACCCTCTAATAACACAAAGCATTTTCCCTATTCATCAAACACTTTTAAATTTTTTAAATCATTTGCATTTAGTATTATATTTCTAATACCATAACTCACAAAAAATTTCTCTTACAAAAAACTACAAAATAACATGTTATATACAACTTAAATCAGTTTATTTTTCATGTTTTTTTTTTCATATAAATAAAAACTATGGGTTATGAGACTGAGAGATTTATTGGAACTATTAATGATAATCTAATATGCTCAATATGCCAAGAAGTTCTTGAAGATCCAATGGAATGTTCTGAGTGTCAGACAAATTTCTGTTCGGCCTGTATATCATTGTGGATGACCAAAAGCAAAATCTGCCCAAATCGATGCGACTTAAAACTTCAGCGTTCTCATCGTTTTGTCCGATCAGAACTAGAAAAACTTCAAATCTACTGTATAAACAAAGATTTTGGCTGTGAAATACTATTAAAACTTGAATTTCTCAAACAACATGAAGATAAAGATTGTAATTTCAGGAAAATATCATGTACAAATGAAGGCTGTATGGAAAAATTTTTAGTTTCAGAAGAGGAAAATCATAAAAAATCATGTATTATGAGGATAATTATTTGTCCTTATTGTAATGCAGCATTTAAGTTTTTAAATCAACAAACCCATAGTTGTGTTTCTGTATTATCAGATTTAATTAAAGAACTGAGTGAGGAATCAGAAAATTTAGATAAAGACTTAAGAGCTTTGCACCATACTTTTACTGAAAACTCATATCATTTCGGCATCAAATGTAATGAGTGTCAAACTTTTCCTATATCAGGAGCTAGGTATATATGTTTATCTTGTCCTGATTATTCACTTTGTTGGAAATGCAACAATGGAAGAAAACATCAGCATGCCAATATGTTCCAACTAAACAAAGACTCATTCCACGAAGATGTAACATGTGATGGATGTGGGCAGAATCCAATAACAGGTCTCCGTTACAAATGTAAAATATGTGAAAATTTTGGTAATACCAAATCAGATTTTTGCCATAAATGCCGTCTTACAAAATCTCACGACCATGACGATTTTTATATATGGGCGCCATATATGGTGACAGTAAATGCTTTACCTTATTTTAAATACGCAATCAAAACAGGTGATGAAATTATAAGAAGTTGGAGCATTTATAATGAAGGATCTGAAACTTTGACTGGATTTTTTATATCATGTATATGTGGAGATTGTTGTAGTAAGCTATAATTAGCAAATAGTCCTTATTATGAATTTCAAAATATAGAAATTAAGCCAAAAGAGTCTAGAGAAATTTTTATAAGGGATATTATTACACAAGGTAAAGAAGGACTTTATAGGTCAGAATGGAGATTAGAAACACATGATCGAATTAGTCCATTTGGCCCTGTGCTTTCTTATGAGGTTTTTGTTATTAACCATAATGAATCGGTGTGGGGCAGTTTTGTTTCAAGCTTTTCAGGTAGTTTTTAGTATAATAACAAGAAAAATTATTTGGATTTTTTTTGATGTGATTATAAAGATTAGATTTTTGGTTTTCATGCTTTTTATGAGAAAAAGATAGGATAAAGCATAAAACTATAAATCAGGCTTATGAGATTTTATAGCTTTTTATATGAGTTTTAGCTATTTATTGGATTTTATTATAATTAATTAAGAATAAATACCTTTTGACTCTAGACTATAAGCGAGAAGTGCTAGAAAAATAATTATGAACAATGATATATAAAACCATCCTCCCCAAGACTCTTTGATAGGAAGTGGATAATTTCTAATAAGCTCAACTCCTTTATTTTTTGCTTCTTTTATCTCAGAAGATACTATATAATCCGATATATCAATCCCAAATTTATTTGTCTTTAGCTTAGTTAGTTCTTTTTCTGTCAATCCTGCTAAGCTACTTTTAAGCTGTGCTTTATACTTTTTAATTTTTTCAAGGTTTTTCTGAAACTTATGCACTTCAGATGAGTCTGTAGATGTTGACATATGATTGACCATATATTCCCATTTTGCAATCATATCATCAAGTTCATTAATCGGATTAGTAAAAGGTGTCGGGGCAGCTTCACGAAGATTTTTTTTGCATTCCCCAGAAATAACTCTTTCTTCTGATATTTCTTTTATTTCATTAAACTTCTGCCAAACAACCAAGTTTTTCGGGTCAATTTGCAAAGCTTGTTTAAGTAATTTCATTGATTTCTGATATTCTTCAGCTCCAGCTGAGGATGGTGAAGCAATTGCTTGTGCTTTTCTATAAAGTGCTTTAACAGATTTATCATCAATTTTCAAAACTTCATCACAAGCAAGTTCTGCTTCTTTCCATTGTTCAAGTTTTAAACTACAGATTGCAATATTGAGATATGAGGTAATCAGACAACTTTTTACATCTTCTGTAAGTTCTTCGTTTTTATATATAAGATCATTATCGTTTATTTGTCTATTATTCCAATTAGGGTTTTTATTTTCAATCCATCGGAATAAAGTCAAAGATTGATGATATTTTTCTAAAGCTGCAGGATAGTCTTTTTTATTGAATAACTCTGTCCCTTCGGTTTTTTTATGGATAAAATACTGGATTTTTTCTGAGATTGATTGCTTGAGGATAGGTTTAAGATCAGATGAATAGAGTAAACCTGCCTGCTGGAATTGTGGAAGAGAGTAAAAATTTACCTTTACTGCCATAGATAAATATGGAATAGGATGATTTTAAATAATGTGATTAGTTAGGATTAGATTTGGAATAAAAGTGATTTGGATTTGTGAAATGTGTGGGGTTAATGCTGATAGAAAAATATGTGAGAGTGAAGAATGGATAATTTGAAATTTTATGAACATTTTGGAATTGTATAATAAATCCATTTGAAGTTGGCTTATGAGTTGTTTTTTAAGGTGTTTAAATATCGAAAATACACATTTTGAGTAAAAAATAACAAAGTTTAAGTTTCTATTACCTTTTATCATAACATTTTATCAAAATTATTTTTACTTCAGCAATTGTTTTAAAAAAAAAAATCATTTATGTCAATAGAAAAATGCAGTGAAATGTTTTATTAAGATAAGAGTAATAATAAAATGCATTATACCATAAAATGAGTCTTAAAGCTAATTGTTACTTATTCGTAGTTGAGTAATTCAAAGATGTGCTAAAGGAATTATTATTCAATTCTTCAGGATTGAATTCCTTACCTTCATTATATTTTTCTGGTGACATATTGGTTTTATCAAGTTCATTTTCTTGGCCAACTTTTTTAATTTCGTTATTTTCATCAACTTCGCATTCAACTTCTTCTTGTAAACTAGAACTTTCCTCAGGATTATTTTCTGGAGCAATAGAAGCGTCTAAAACTCTCATTTCATATAAGATTTGGTCTTTAGTTTTCCCTTGCGATTCAATACAATCAAATAATACGTAAAGAATCCCAATAGCCATAGACACTGAGAAAAACAAAAAACTATTTCCAATACCAACTGACTCAACAGCTATTGGGAATACCAAACTTACCGAGGTGCTAACTAAAAATATAATAATACAAGAAAATGTGAAAATCTGGTCATTCAAAACCTCTGATAAATACATCCAAAACACTGCAGCAAGTCCATATCCAAAAGGTACAAAAAAAGCTATAAGCAATATGGCAATAGCGATTTCCCCAACATCAGCATATTGTGAAAATATCCCCAAAAGTAGCATATCAATACATACAAGTGCTTCAGCAGATATTAATAAAGTCTTTCTCCCAAAATGAGGTATTAAAACAATACTCAGTGTGCTAGATATTAAATTAACAAGTCCCATTATAACAGTGACAACTCTTGCCATAAAAAGTCCACCTCCAAGTTTCATGAATATAGTTGTAGAGTAAAAAAATATTGCTGTTGATCCACATAATTGACTTAATATTGCTAAGCCTATAGAAACTCTAAACATTTTCTTGTATTTGGCTTCTTTGATCATCCCAAAAAGAGAAAGTTTGATCCCACTAATACCAGTTTTACCTCGAATATCACTGTTAACTCTACGTAATCCTGATCCTATTCCACTTATGTTGTGAGTTAAACGTAATGCTTGGTTTGCTTCATTTATCATGTTTTTTGATAGATAAAATTGAGGAGTATCATGTTTCATGAAGAAAAGGAAGTATACTAGTTGGTAGCAGCATAAAGCGGCTGGGAATAAGAATAGGAATAACCATAAATAGTTGTTTGGGTCTTCTGAGAAATTTTCTATCGGTAAAAATAAGCCAAAACTATATGAGCATAAAAGTCCCAAAGCATTTGATATAACCACTAACGGGCCAACTTTTCCAATCATCTCAACAGGACTGACTTCGTTAATAAAAACTGGACCTATTGTTGCCATGACTCCACTTGTAAATCCTGTAAAAAATCTTCCAATGCCAAATGTCACAGTATGTGGCATAACAAGAATAATGCTACCAGCAATAAATAAAATATCTTGAGTAATAATCGTCTTCCTTCTTCCAAGCTTATCTAAAAACCACGGGGTTACTATGCATCCTATAGTTTGCCCTACTGGAATTATTGTGCTAAATACATTTATATAAGTTGAAGTGTTGTCACCCCAATCTAATGAAGCTGCAACATTTGATGTACATGTATTGAAAACTCCTAAAGTATAAAGGAAAATATAGCTGGCAATGCTAATATTTACACTTAAAATCCAAATCTGTTTTACGTTGTATTGATTAGCACTCATTTATATTCACTAATTTTCAGTTAGAATAGAAGAATGGAAGAATGCTACTATATAATAAAAAATATCAATAAGTAGACAGAAAATATTTATTAGAATTAGAAATACCCTGATTAAGATAATAACCCATTAGATAATCTTTATTAGTAACTTTGGATTTAATGTTTAGGATTATAGTTGAAAAAAAATTTCGATAAAAAACATTATGTTTTGAAATATGCGTTAGTAAGGTGATCTTTAGAGTGTTATTAAAGATTTTACTATGAAAGATACGAATTTATAAAGAAATTTATGAATTTTGGAGTTAGAAGTAATTAATTTTGGTTTTAAATGGATTTTGATTAGTTTGCAAATTGTGATAAAGTTTAATCTTGGACTTTGGAAAAGAGAGATATGAGATTTTTAAATAGTGATGGAAGATATTTTTCTTTTAGGAACTTTTTGACATTATTGAGGAATTTTATATGGCAAATATTGCACTATGTGGAAACTAGAATTGTTTTTGGTTAGAAATATTTTGGTTTAGTTTATAAATTCTAATAAACTTGGTCGCTGGGTCTAATAATTGTTTATTATTATTGCCATTTATTTTCCTAAAGTTTTACCATATTTTAACTTTGTAATAAATAGAGTAAATATATTCTCTATATAGAGAATATGTTAATTTTCTTGTGTTAAATAATGCGATTTAATATTTTGTAATAAAAAATGATGAGTTAATCAATTGATATGACTATGAAAAAATGAAACTGAGCTATTAGCATATAAACTTTATCAAATCTATACCAATTATAAAACAAAAACATGAAAATTTTTTAGCTTCTCCGTTAAATTTTTATCACTAACTACCCTATTTTAAATAGATTTTCTATAATTTCATAATCTCAAATTTTAAACTACCACTTTATCACCTAATAAAAATATTTTAATAGTATTAAAATTTCTATTCAAAATTTAATCTAGATTACATTATGCTTTACCAAACAGTTAATATTTGGTTTTATATAAATCTTACATCTAAAAAGGTTTATTTCAATATTTTTTATAATATAAAACCTTAAGAAGCATATAAAAAATTTAATCCCTACTTTTTAAGATGTTAAGCTAATTAATCTTTGAGTTATTCAGTCCTGTAATTAGAAATAATAAAAGTCCCATCATTTTCATTCTTTAAATCAGTTATTTCATCAAAATTGCATCTCAAATTTTTCTTTGATACTGAAACTCTTAGCAAATTACTTCTCTCTTTCAATTTATTTTTGCAACTATCATAATGCCCTTCGAAGATTCCCATAAACATAGATACTGTTTCCATAAGGCCAAATATAGTTCCTAAAACCCCTCCAGCAAAAATAAACCAAGTGTAAATATTGCTTCTCTGTGTCACCAGCCCTGTATTAGTAAGAGCCAAGTTCACATCTAAAAACAAAAAAGGCTCTATATTAACTCTGAATAAACCTTACAAATCTTGTGTTACTTGAAATCCTTTTTCTGATGATTTTTGTAAAGCTATATGATACCCAGTCTCTAAGCTAGGCCAATTACTTGATTCAGATGTAAAAACCTAAATATTTTCTACTGAAGGTATAAGTTCAAAATAGACTGCACTAGAAGTTTTTCCTCTGAAAACTTTGTTATCATCAGGGTATAATGAAACAAATATCGAACTGATTTCATCTGGAATTGATGAACTTGCTGAGATATTTACTGTTATCCCACTTGAATAGCTTGTGTTTTCCTTCATTTTAAATTGAATTTTCGCTTCTTTTTCTATATAGGCATTTTTATAGTTAACATGAATTTCGCATATTTTACCATATTTGTAGCATTTTACTATTCTTGAACTGAAAAGAATTCCTGCATCATTTACAACATTATATGATAAACATTCGCCAAGTCCATTTATGCAATATCCGCCGTAAACAAGGAATTCAGTTATAACTATGATATTTTTAGCTGATACAAATTCGTCTAGTGTGACTAATGGAATTAAAGATTTACTCTCCTGAACATTGTCCATTATATAATTCATCATTAAGCCAATAGCTGAAATAACTGCTATAATAATAAAATATATTGTAAATAATCCTCCAACACTAGTTTTACGAAGAATTATTGGCTTATCTAGTTCTTGCTCATGTGCATCAGTATACATATCAATACATTTAAGTTTATTCCATAATGATCGTATTAGAATAAGCATAAAAGTAGTTACTGAAGCTAAAACACCAGCAATTATCCACAAGTTTTTGATTAAATTATTTATATAGCTTGTTTTACCAGTGTAGGCTGAGGGTTGAGATGTTTTATAAGCTGGTACAGTTATTTTAAGAACAGGAGATATAGAGCCAATTGGACAAAAATCATTAGTATTGCATTGATTACAATATGAAGCCCCAAGTTTATCGTTGTAAAACTGATAATCACAAGGTATGCATTGTACTTCATGAACATTTGATATTTGATTAGAAAAGGTTCCTTTATTACATGGCATTTTTTCTAAGTGTAGACAATAATAACCTGTAGGACAAGGCTCACAGTTTTCTCCTGTAGTTCCATCACTACAGTTATATAAATTATTATCATCATCTTCTGGTGTGATTTTAAATAAAGTATTTGATATATGATTATCTATCAAATCATCAGTACTAGTCCCACCTCCAAAAACATAAAATTCTTTCCCATATTGCACAAGACTAGACCCATCTCTTCTCTCATTAGGAAATGAGGCTATTTCTGATATATTAAAACTTTCAATGTCTATCATAATTAGCGAAGGACTAATATAAAAATCCCATTTTGACCCAAAGATTACAAATAATTGGTTATTAGAATTGATCATCCCTGCATGGTTAAGATTAACCTTTTCAGAACTAATAACTGAAGTATTTGTAGTAAAATAATTATCTTTTAATACAACCTGCGTTTTTAAGAATTTTTCATTTGGTCCAGCAATTGACTTACCCCCAATTGTATAAATATTAATAAATTCATCGTTAGAAATAATAACACATTTATGCCCATACAAACTTATTTTATATTCATCATCCTTGCTTATTATATAAAACATACTATTCAAATAATCATAATCCCAAATCTCATCAAAAATATTTGTCTCATCTGTACCACCAACAATAAAAATATTATACTGATAATAAACAGCACAAAGATCATATCTTGGACTAGGGCTAAAGTTTAAAGATCCTAAAGTTACCCACAAATTCACATTTGTTTGATAATAAAATCCATCATTATAAATTTTATCATTGTTCCTCCCTCCAAAAATATAAATATTAACTCCCATAATCAATGCACATCCAAACAATTCTCTAGGTTCTGGTATATCACCATTAGCATTTTTTCTAGTCCACCATAAATTAGTAAAACTAAATTCCCATATATCATTAAAAAATTCCCCATCTTCAGATTGTCCTCCAAAAATCCATAAATAATCTGTTATAACCATTGCACAATGATTTTTTCTCCCTGTAGGAAAATCATAATTTTGGCTTATAGTTTTTTTGTTATATAATGGATCTTCTAAGTTTAGAGAGTATAAAGAGTTGTAATAATTTGTTTCATTTCTTCCCAAAGCAAGGTATACAGTTGAACCAACTAAAGCCATAGCATAATTATCAACATAATCATCTGTGTTATTAGCTAATAAAGTCCATTTTAAAGATGAAAAGTTGTATTTCCATATTGTAGATATCGCTAAAGAATTTTCAATACGAGCTCCATATAAAAGGTACATTTCATTATTATAGATAATAGAATAATGAAGTATTCGAGGTTCAGGCTTTTCAGAAAGGACATTAACAATTTCCCATGTTTCTAATATAAGATTATAACGAAATAGACTATCTGCATTTGTCATATTATCATAAAATGCTGGGTAGCCAAAAACATAAAGCGAGTCTTCATAAAAACTTATACTCGGGTAAATCATTGATTCAGGGATTTGACCGTTTTGTGGAAGAATTGAACATGATAAAGTGTTTTGATTTATTCTATATAAAAAATACAAGTAAATATTATTTGATCTGCCAATATGAGATGCACCACCAAAAAGTGCTAGGTAAGTATTAGAAGAAAAAGTAAAGGAAGTATATGAGAAATATTTAAGACCTGGGATTGGATATCCTGACAAGTATTCTTGTTTCCATATACGAGTATCTAAATTGAAGCTATATGTGTCTGAACTTATACCATCAGATTTTTCACCGAAGACGACAAAAATTTTCCTGTCATTCCTTAAGAAAATACCACTTGATTTCAGTCCAGGAGGAACAAAAGCTGACTGTGGGTATATTTTATCCCAAAATCCTCCAGTTAAATTGAAAGTGTCGAGATTGCTGACATATATACCTTGACTGACGGAATATCCTCCAAAAATTATTATTTGGTTCGTTTCAGGATCATAAACCGCTTTTGATCCGTATTTTCTTGTAGGCGGAGTACCAGATTCAGGAATTTTCGAGATCTTAAACCCCTGAACAATGGCTAAGAAGATTAAAAGCATTTTATAAGTAAATAATGATATGATAAGCCATATTTTAATTAAACAAAAGTATGTTTGAAATTTTTAAGATAAAACTAATACTTTATAGCATATTTCTAATTATTAACATTGTTATACATTATAGTATACTTTATATATAATAAATAAACTAAAACCTTATTAAGTTACTACCTTATTCCTCAAAGTATTTAGAGTTTATTTCTGAAACTCTATAAATATGTTTAAAATTATCATGAAGTTGTCTTATTCGGTTTACCTTTTCATTTTCTCCTCTTTTTTCTAAAACCCATAATTGGATTTTTTCAATATAGCCCATAATTGAAGCTATAGTTTCCATAACACCAAAAATTGCCCCAAGAAGTGAAGAGAGGAATATATACCAAGTATTTATAATATCTCTTCTTGTAACTAAAGCATTAGAAGTAGAGCTCATAACTATTTTGACTCTAACAAATCCAGTTCTTGTGATACTGAATATAATTTACGTAGATTGTGTAGCTTGAGAGCCTAAAATCGGTTGCTGAGCTAAAGCTATATGATAACCAGTTTCATAGCTTGGCCAATTCCTAGACTGTGACGTAAAAATCTATATAAACTTTACTGAAGGGATAATTTCTGTATTAATAATAGAAGGAATCCTCCCTTTAAACACTTTATCAACTGATTCAGGGTATACTGGAACTGAAATACTACTATCTTGCTCTGGTATTGATGATGAACTTGTTATATTAACTAGAATCCCACTTGCAAAACTTGAAGTATCATACATGTTTATAGTCACACTTCCATCATTTTCTATATAAAAATCTTGATACTCTATTTTGACTATGCAAATTTCTCCTAAATCAAAACATGTAACAATTTTCTTAGTATAATCTACATCAACATCATCAACAACTGTATAATTTGTGCATTTTGAATTAATAACACAGCTTCCAAGATAGTTGAAAAATGATGATGATATAATAAAGGAACTTGAAGTTATAGTATCAGAAATCGTTATTATTGGGATTAAAGATTTAGTTTCTAAGATATTATCAAAGATGAAACTAAGAGTTAGGCCAAGTACAGTTACTATAAAAACTAGAATGTAGAAGGTTGTAAAAAGCCCACCGAGTTCAGTTTTACGGAATATGACAGGAACATCTGTATCTTGATCATGACTATCATCATAAATATCTAAAGTCTTCAACCAACTCCACAACACAGTAGATTGCGATACTATAATAGTTACTATTAAGCAAAGTATTCCTATTGCAATCCATAGCATATTAACAATATTATTGATAAAATCTGAATTCCCTTCATATTCAGTTGGCTGTGATTCACTAAAGACTTTTATATCTACTCTATCTTTTGAGCTCTTGGATCCTATTGGGCAATAATCATAAGTTAAGCATTGTAAACACATAATTGCCCCAGGATTTTGATTAAAATATCCATATTCACAAGGTAAACATTGTGAAGAATCTTTAGATGAAAATAATGAAGACCGAGTCCCAGGTTCGCAAGGTATTTTATTATTTTTAGGGCAATAATACCCTTGTGGACATGGTAAACAATCTGGAGCTAAAGTCCCAGAGCTACAAGGTATGTCATTTTTATCACCATTTTCAGGTTGAAATACATAAAAATTCTGCAAAGCAAAAGACTTGATTTTAAAATTATCAATTTTCTTCCCTCCTCCAAAAATATATAAATTGTTTTTATAATGAGCAAAACTATGACCATAAGTTAGAACATCAGGAAAGCTTCCTACAATAAATTCTCTTAATGTTTTAAAGTTAAACCCAATAATATTCTCACTAATTGAATAATCCCAATAAGTACCCGATGCCAAAAGTACAAAATCTTCCATCTGTATAAGTGCAGATTCCGAAACACCTAAAATTGTACTATTAAAAATAACTTTTGCTACAGATTTAAAATTCCCATTTTCTTCGCTTATCCCTACCTTATATACTTTATTATTTGGTGAGTAGTTATCATATCTACCCCCAACAACATATAAAGTTAATAAGTTTTGATCTTGTGTAAGCCAGCAATTATGGAAAATAACCCCAAAATTATCATCTGATTTTTCAGAAACTAGAGAAAAAGTGTCAGTTAAAAAATCAAAAACCAANCAATAAATTTTGATCTTGTGTAAGCCAGCAATTATGGAAAATAACCGCAAAATTATCATCTGATTTTTCAGAAACTAGAGAAAAAGTGTCAGTTAAAAAATCAAAAACCAAAATTTGATTGAAATTTCTCTCTAAATTTGCCCCACCAAGAATTACCATATAAAAACCTTGAACAACTGCACAAGCACCATATCTACCTGAAGGTGGTGTTTCTGAGTTACCAATTTGTTGCCAATAATGATAAATTGTATCAAAAAAAAACATGTCGTCAAAAACTTTATTATTATCCCGACCTCCATATACCATAATATAAGTAGCTTTATTAAGAACACAGCTAAACATACCTCGTGGGCTTGGGATTGTCCCTTGAGGAATGATTTGATTCCAGTAATTCTTCCTTAAATCATATTCCCAAATGTCATTCAAATAATTCCCATCATCAGCTTTACCACCAAAAAGCCAAATTTTTTCATTAACAACCAAGCTACAATGATTTTTTCTCCCAGTCGGACTATCCCAGTTTAATGTAAGATTTTTTCTTTTAGGTTGACTCTCAGCCAAATCTATATACGTCAAACAATTCAACCCTCTAGTTAAATCTCTGCCAAAAACTGTATAAATAATATTTTCAATTTGTATCCATACAGGTTGTGCAATATAATCACTTTTAATATTAGACACAACTTTCCATTCAAAAGTCATGAAATTTAACTTCCAAATACTTGTTCTTGTTATAGATAACTCAGGTACAGATCCATAAAAAATATAAAGTTCATTGTTATAAACAGCAGAATAATGCATTGAACGTATTTCTGGCTTGTTTGAAGATGTATTAACAATATCCCATGAATATGTTGATAAGTCATAACGATATAAAGCATTTTGCTTCTCGTCATTTAAATCTGCGGTTGTATATCCAAACATATAAAGGGAATTGTTGTAGAAGGATAAACTTGGGCCTATTTTACTATCTGGAATATCCCCGTTTTTTGGCATTTCTGTGACATTTAAGCTTTCGACATCAATTCTAAATGTTTTTTACATGTATAAATCATTTGAAACTCCTTTGTGTGTGATTCCTCCATATAAAGCAACGTAGTTTTTATTGTCATATTCAAAGCTACAGTATCCATAAAAACGTCGGCCTGGGATCAAGTCACCTGAGAGATTTTCTAAGTTCCAAGATAAAGTATGCCAATTGAAACTAAAAACATTGCTTGAAATTCCTTGGGCTTTTTCTCCAAAAAATACAAGGATTATTCCATCGTTTCGCATATAAAGATGAGTGGATGCTAAACCAGGAGGTAAAATAATTGATTCAGGTAAAATTCTACCCCAAGTTTTGGATGTAAGATTGAAAGTGTTGAAAGCATTTGAATAGGCTTTGTCATCAAGAGAATATCCACCAAATGCTATTATTGTATTTTCTTGAGAGTTGTAAAGGCCTGAAACTTGATAGCTACGTGGAGGAGGGGTGCCTGATTCTGGTATTGGGGTAACTTTTAGAGCTTGGCAATATGCGATAAGAAAAATAATCATTATGTTATAAAAAAATTCCCGGGTGTTGTGGTGAGTAAGGCTTGATTCAAGTTATGATTTTTATAGAAGATTTTACTGAAATTTATATTTTTTTTATGAAAATTAGGTAAAGAGATGAAGGTTATGTCATTAGATTTTAATTGTAATTATTATAGGGATTAAAAATATTTTATTAATGGATTATAAATTTTAAAGTTAAAGGTTTGTTTTATGGCAGAATTTAATCTTTGGGAAAAGGAAATCTTTAGGTTTAAAAGTTTATATTATAAATTTACTGATGACGATAGGATCATTCTATAAATTGCTCTTTTTATTGTAAAACATAATATTCAAAATTGAAAATATTACAGAGTTGATTTTATTAATACTTATTATTATCATATTAAATTAAATCATATTTATTCTTCTTATCATAAAATTTCTTTTATAACCCAAATAGTATTTTAATAAAAATAAAAATATATCATCAAACAACTCAAATTTACACATAATATCAATATATTCTCAAACAAATACCTATCTAAATTACTTCCCTTCCATCTGCCATAATTCCTCAATACGAAAATGGTAAATATCCATATATATCTTAAACCTAAAATACAATCAAAAAACCTTTCTTCCTAAATCTAAGTATTTTCTCAACAAATCCTATTAAAAAAATTACCCTAAACCAAAACCTCCTACCAAAAACAAAACTTAAAAACATCACAAAATACAAAAAACCCTAAAAATCTAAAACAAACAATCCTTTCTACACAAGCCCTTTCTCAGCATCCTCACATCATAAAAACTTATATCACCTTTGATTGTCTTAAAACTTACACATATAAAAAATGATGAAAATTGATAAGAGTTTAAAGCGTGTTATAGAAAACGCCTATCGGTGGTTAGATTACGACAAGGATGGTAAAGTTAGTGTATCAGATTTACAAAAAGCTTGTAATTTACACACTGAAGAAGAGGCTATTTCATTATTTCAGAGCTTAAAAAGCAATGAGTTTGTACATAATGATCATTTGGAATTTGACGAATTTTATAGTGGCATCCTCGAGTTTCCTTGTTTGCTTTCACAATTTTCAAAACCAAATGAGCAAAGTAGTCAAGAGCCTAGTTTTGATAGTGTTAATATTAGCATACACGAAGATGATGATATTAACACAAAACTCTGTGAAGCTATTTCTGTGATATCTAATATTGTAAATAGTCATCATAATTACTGCAAATATTATCCTATTGATGAACTCCTTGAAATAGTTCATGAGTTACTCCTTGTAATGAAACTTAAGAATAGGAAATATGCGGAAAAAAGAGAAATAACAAAAGCTATAATAATACTATACTCTATAGTAAAATTACAAAATGGGAAATATTACGAACAAAAACAAAGACTTGAAAGAAAAGTTGAGGAATATGAAATTATTATTGAAAATCTTAGTAGGAAATATGAAGATGTTGAAGACCGTAACCAAGAATATTTGGAAAAAATTATCAGTCTTGAGAAATCTATGAAACGTATGATGAATGAGTTAGAAAGTTATAAAAAAGCAAATATTGAATTAAGTACAAGGTGTTCAATAGAAGATAATGGATCATCAGCAAGGTCTTCTATAACGAAAAAAGACTTGGAAATTGTTGAACATAAGATTAAAAAATTTCTCACACTTAATATGTGTATTGAAAGTCAAAAAAAAGCTGATAATTCTTTTGTTGGGAAACATAATGATAGGTGTCATCAGTACTCAGAATGTTGTACGGATACAGAAAAAAATCATCATATTGATATATTAAATGAACAATTAAATCGTAAGGATAAAATTATTAAAGAAAAAGAAGAGGAAATAACGTTTATGTTGGATATGATTAATGATATGAGAAATCAAATTGAAGAGTTGAATGATGAGAAAAAAAATTGGGTTTGCACTGAGAAGTTTATAAAGTTTTATGAAGATTCTGAATCAGATATTTCAATGAAAAGTATGCAGGAACATTTAGAAATTAGCTGCATTGAAAAGTCATTTAAGTTGATGGTAACATCTCAGCATAGTCATAAAGATTCACAGACTCAGACTTGTACAAAGGATACTAGGTCTAGAGAGTGTTCGTTTTGGATATTTTAAAAATATATATAATTAGATAGTTTTCCTTGTCAGTTTAGATAATAATTATTATGTATTTTTATAAGGATTTGTTATGATTTTAGTGTGATTTAGAGTAAAGTTTTATTTTTAGGTAGGATTTGATTTGATTATTTTTGGGATGGGAGAAAATACTAACGGTGAACTGAAAATTAGAAGTTAATTTTAGAAAAGAAAAAAATTATCATAGCAATGTGAAGATGATATTAATTAAAAACTAACAGAGTTACTACTTTTTTTCCTTAAGGCAATTTGAATCCTCAACCAAATTTTTACATCTAAATACAAAACCCTTATTCTAACTCACTTACCATTTACCCTAAATATCATTTAATATCTTTAAAGCCTAACCAAAAAACATCTCAATATTCACATCAATACCAACTTTCTTCTCTTCTTCCATATAAAAAAAATCTACTATCTATCCTCAACGAAATTTATTACAAATTTTTATTCCTAATACTTGAAGAAATACTTTTAGCCTTTTTGATCGTAGCTTCAATCTCAGTATTCATCGCAATCCTCGGTGTTTGCAAAAGTTTTTCCCCAGCAGCATCTTTTTTTTTCTCAATCAATTCACTAATAACTTGAACCCTATCCCCATTATTACTCAATTTATTCAAATACTCAATCTCATTTTTCAATTTCTCCTTCTCCCTATTTAGCGCTTTAATCCTATTTCTACTCTCATCAAGTTGTTTTTTCAACTCTCTAATTCTTGATGGTCCAATACTTTTAACATTATTCACATATTTATTCATTTCTTCAATTTCAAGCTCCATATCTTTAAGTTTTTTTAAATGATCAGTCAATTCTCTTATTTCTCTTTCAACACTATTCATTGCTACTCTTATTTCATCATCACTCATTGTTAGTAAATATTCATAACTTGGAGCATCACTTTGATTTTCTTTACCATTATCTTCTGTTGAAGTAACTTCAGCTGTTAAGGTTTTAACTTTTTCATCTAAGTCTGAAATTTGATCAAGAATATTTTGTTTTGTATCTTGAAGTTGGAATAACTTTTCAATGTAATAGTTTATTTCAATTTTTTCAGGGTTTTGACTTAAGTATGAGAGTTCTAAATCTTTTGTTTTTTTTTCAAATTCGGAGATTTGCTCTTGGATTTGCTCTTTTTCTAATGAGATGTTGTAGATACTGTTTTTCAGCTCGTAGATTTGCTCGTTTTTGTCTTCTAGATCGTTTTGGATTGAAATTGTTCTGATTATGTTGGCTTGGAGAAGGGTGTTGGGGATGTTTGGAGGGAGGAATGCGACACCTGTATTTTTAACATCTTTCAGACCGATTTCAAGTTTACCAGCTAATTCAATAATTTCGCTAAGGGAGTTTTTCCCTTTAACTTCCACATCACTTTTAAGTTCTTGCTGAAGTTTAAGATTATCTCTTTGAGATTCTAACTCAAGATTTTCCTCTTTGAGTTTCTGCATAATTTCATTGAGCTCCCTTATTGTTGTATCCCTTGAAGGACCACAACCCATATTTATATTTGACTTTTAAGGTCTTTACTAGAAATATTTAGCTATAAGTTAGTATGAATCATTATTGTCGGATATAAAATTACATGTGGATGTTTTTCTAAAGTGTATCAAGGTCGAATTAGAGGAAAAGATTTAAATATAGCAATGAAGATTATTGACCCTCCAATAAATCTAATACTTGAGTATGAGAGAAAGATTATGAAGTGGCTTCTAAGATATGAATTTTTTCCACAATTATTAGTTTTTGGAAGTATAAACAATAAACTCATACTTACGATAGATCTTATACGTCAAACGCTTGAAACTTACTTATCGAATAAACTATTTTTATTATAATATCTAAATCATTACTCAAATAAAATCCTCACTTCTGTTCACCTCCTTTACGGAGCTGGGTATATTAATAAACACATTAAACTAAAAAATATTTGTCTTCATATAAATTCTTTTTGTTCAGAAAACATCACTTTTGGGATTTCTCCATCAAGACGTGATGATTTAGAAATTTTATGCTATTTAACTATATATATGACTAATCAAAAAATTACCTTGGCTTAAAACTGAGGGTAATAAATTAGAATTGTTAAAGATCAGGTTAAACTCTAGAGAAAAACTTATAAAAAATATGTCAAATGAGATAAGAAATACATAAGATTATTGTAAATCTTTAACTTATGAGCAAAAACTGATTATAAATATATTAGGAGAATGTTTAATGCTTGTTATAAAAAAAGTTTATTGGAAATTTAATAATACAAAAGTAAAATTCAATCAGAAAAGGAATAAGAAAAGACGTAAATTTTACAGACTATAATTGTGATAATAGTGAGCCAGCTTTTGATCCTATTGCGACAAGATTACTAAAAATTATCCCATATGCTAAAGCGTAGAGTAAATAATTTAAATTATATTAAGATGAGCAAATTGTGTGGATATTTTATATAATTATTAAGTTTAACTGAATTTATTTTAACCAATGGCTGGAATTTCAAAAAAGGCTGAAAGATAATTTTTTACAATAATAGTTTATCTTTTAAAGATTTTAAAAGGATGATATTTATAAATATTGAGTTTTGTATATCACCTATATTCTTTACACCCAATTCCAAACATAAATACAATTCCACCCATAAAAAAAATCATAAATTTTCCAACACCCTCTCACAAATTAATCACATGGCAATTTTCACTTCTAATTCAATCTGTCTACTCAAAAAAAAAACCAAACATAATCCTTAATAAAATCTCTCTATTATTTTCACATAAAATTTTTTTCCACATCAAATTGATACAAATCATGAAAAATATTTTCTCAGTATAATCCTATATAACAAATCATAATCTAATATATAAATTAAATTTCACAATTAAATTGAGTTTTTCCTACTATTACAACCTGATGAAGAGTTTGATGGATAATCATCATCATCTCCATTATGTTGCATTAAGTAATTGCTGCAATCAAGTAAATTCTCTGACTCAGAACAAGAAAAAGAGTCTTCAGAAATTTCTGACGGTATTTTTGGGGCTTTTTCACATTTATTATTGTTTTTATTTCCTGTTACCTCTGTTGATTGAAATGGTGTTAGTACAGTTTCCATTGGAAAACGTGGAGATATCTGTGGGGATAAAGTAAAAGATGAAAACTCTTTTTCAGTATTCTCACATGAATAAGGTAATAAACTTGTATTTACCACAGTAAAAATCTCAGAAGAATTCCCTGTGGCTTCATAAAGACCAAGATGATATGTTAATCCTTCTATATCTTTTTCATCAAATTTATGCATTGATTCTCTTTCTGAAAAACTTTGTACTCGTGATGATACTCTAAGTAAATGATGTCGTAAAGTCTAGATAAATTTTACTATTCGGTCTTGGTTTATAACATATAGTAAATATTTGAGACTATTGATTTCGTTAATAAGTTCTGGATTTGTCATTGTTAATAGTTCAGTAGTTTTAGTGGAATTCTTGAGCTTTATATCTATTATTTGATCTAACTGAATTGAATTTGTATAAAACTCGTTATTCATTATAATAAATTAGAGATATTGGCTGGAAAATAAATAGAACCATAGGATTAGAGAAAATAATTTGTGAAATGAAATAGGATATTTGGAAATTATTTTGGTGTATGGGGAAAAGTATGTAAATGTAGGAAAATTAGGTTTGGGTTAAGGCAATTTGTAAGAAGATGTAGGGTTTTGGAAGATTTGCTTTTTAGGTATGGGAATAAAGGTTTTGTATTTTGGTTGGGTGAAGGGATGCTAGGTTTATGAGGATTGTGTTTTAAATAAAAGTGGAAATTATATTTTATGAAAAGATTAAGAAGTAAGTATGATAGTAAATAGATAGAAATATTTTATAATATAATAAAACCTTATAATAATACTATATATTTATAAACAGTATTATCTTGCTTAGTCAATTCTTTAAAAAACATCATTTCTTATATATTTTTCCAAATCTAAGTATTTATTATCGTCTTTATTAATAAAAAATTAGGAATTTAAAAATACTCACAAAACTTACTGTCTGAAATTAGAATCCCAATAAAAATATCAACTCATAAATCAAAAGTAAATTTTCTCAACTTAAAAAATATTTTACAATCTAATAAACACATCCTTCATTCAATATCCTAATATCCTTATAGCATAACTCCAACATAATTATTCTTATATAAAATAATAAATTATTCAAAAATGCTAGCTGAAAATACGATTAACAAGCGCAAATTCAGTCCATGCTGCAGAACTGCAGAAAGAACAATGGGTCTTGTCCCGAATTCATTTACAAAAATCAGAATTCCAAAAGATGCTTTTAATAGTTCATATTCAAAACCAGGAAAAAAGCTTCTGGCAAACAGATCTTTAGGAAAAAAGGGTACTATAGGAAATACAAATCCTACTCGTAATCAAAACGTTTTCCCACCATATTCTGTAAAATTTACCAAACCAACAACTCCAGCAACTTACTCATTTCAATTACTAGACTCAGGTAAATTGATGTTTTCAAATAACAAATTCAATGGTAGACCAATATCTGTAGGTGGGAAGAATATTAGACCAGCTTTCCTTGAACCTGAAACCACAGGTATTCATTTTCCAAATAAGAGCGCCATAATATCGCCAAGTATGTATATGAAAGAAATTGAAGAACCTTATAAGTTTCCTGATTTTAAATTTAGAGGAAACCTTGCTAGGTTTAGTCAAATATAAATAATGTGATAGAAATTAATTTTATGATACTTGATAGTTTAAATTATGTAAAGGATATAGTGAAAATAAAGATTGCAAAATGTTAGATAAAGGAATAGAAGGAATATATGATTTAAATTTGTGTATTTTAATAAGAGTTAGATATGGTTTTTTTAGATTTTATGTTTCTTTTGTAAGAGTATTTGTAATAAAAATTTATTATTATATATTAAAGATAAATATTATGAAATCTACCGAAAACTTAGAAGAAACAAAAGTCCCTTCAGTCAAGGTAAATATTAGAAGAAGAAAATCTGACAATGATGATGTAAGTGATAGTCCTTTTTTTAAGAGTTTTTTAAAAGAATCTATGGAACCAAAAGTGTCAATACCTGTTGTAGAGGTGCTATATGAAAACCTCAACACTGAATGGGATGAGCCTAAGCCAAAATCATCATGTAGTAAATGCAGACCTCCTATTTCGCCTATCTCTGTGATTCTCAGAAGTCAAGGGGAATTCCCAAACTTGAAAAAAATCGCAAAATCACGCTTAAAGGAATTACCAAGAATCAATAAAAAAAAAAACCTCAATATAAAAGATGTCATCATAGCAGGCAATTCAGTTAAATACTACGACTGGCTTAGCACATTTCTAAACTTTTCAAGCATGGCAAAAGAAAATGTTTCAATAGAAAAATCTAAACATATCCGAATATCATCAACACCTATAAAAAACATTTTCAAAATAAGCATGAGAAGAAAGCAATTTAAAAGCAAATATAAACCTCAACCAAGGTTTTTTTCTAAATAAATGTAAATCTAATCCATATGTAATTTAATATGCATTTTTACCTATATTCTTATTACTTTTATTAAATATATGCTTAGTGTATCTTAAAGTATAATGTTAATTCCAGGAGCTATATCAGATTTATTTAAAAGTGAATTCGTAGCATATCCTTTAACTTTTCAAGTTATATCTATAGATCAACGTTTAGGTCGTCGATACAAGTGATTTTTATTTAGAGTCAAAATTTCAGATGGGGTTTATTTATCTGAAGCTTATCTTTCAGCTTTACCAGATATAGAAAATCCTACAAAACCTCTTGTTAATAATAGTGTTATAAAAGTCCATCGTGCTAATTTGAAAAAACTCATGAAAAAAGATATGATTGAAATAAGTAGTTATGAGATAATAGAAACTCTTGATGATATTTTACAAAACCCTGTTGTTTATGTGAGTGATAAAGGCAAGGAATATATAAAAAGTGATAGTTTTTTAGTCATTCAATGTGGGAAGTGCAAATGTGTTTTAACTCATTCTGGGTATTGGATAAATGGATGGGCTTTTAGTTATGTGATTAATTGTAAAATTGAAGATAATTCTGAGATTGTATGTGGATGTGGGGATAAAGTGGGTGTTAAAAATATGCAGTTTGAAATTGATTTGGATAGAGCTGTGATTACTAGTTTTCCACAAAAAAGTTCATGTGCTTATGAGGATTTCTCAGGATATGTAAGTAAAGGTATTGATTTGTTTAAAAATATTAGAATACGTGATGAGGAGTTTCTAATGAATCAAGAAAAAACATTAGAAAACTTGAAAAGCATAGTCAAAGATTTAGAACATATAGTGTCTATAATAAAAAGCAGATATCTTCAGCCGAATTATAAATTCAATCCAAATAAGTTTTGATAATAAGTTTTGATAATAAAATAGTTTTAAACCTACAACGAAAAATTAAAATTTCATTCTAAACACACAATACCAAGTAGTAAAAAGTAGATTTAAATTCAATCCTAACCTCTAACCACTCCTCCTACACAAAATATTATCATTTAAATTAGTATTAATTAATTATTATCTCTTGACTATCATAACCCCTTATTATATTACTTTATATAAATTCCATATAAAATCATTACCAAAAAATCCTAAACCACAATAATTTCCTCTTAGGTAAATATAAAATTCTATATATCTTAAAACTCTTCAAATCTAAATCTTTTCTCAAATCCTCTAACCTAAAAAAGTTTTTAAACTCTCCATATATACTCATCTTAAAAATTAATATCAATAATATAATTAATGCTCCCATCACGAGGTATATCCGAGAATGACCTTGATTCTCAAAACCTCCGAGGGGCACTTGACTTAATAATAGCCGATCTGACAATTCCGTTTTTAGAAAAAAGGGCTCGTAACAAAGCTCATAAAAAAACTCCACTTGAAGAATTAAATGCTGTTATCGAAGAACTTACAGGTAGAGAAAAAGAACTTCAAGCCGCAGTTGGTATTGCTAAAATGCTTTTAGATAGAAATGATGCATTAAATGATAAAAGAAAACAACTTCTAAACAAAGTACTTAAATGGAAAGGAAAATGTAAGAACAGAGAAAGGGAAATAGAAAATTTAAAAGAATCTTTATATACACTTGATGAAAAATATCAACAACTTAGTAATACTATGGTTAAATGTGAAGAAGATCAAATACATTTGCTGGCTGAAAATAAAAGGATTTTATATGAACAGTCGTTTAAACAGGAGCGTGTTTCTCCAAGAAAAGGTAGTATTGATAATGAAATTATGGAACTTCAAGAGATACTTAAATCCCAGTCAGAATCTATGCAAAGTATTTTTTAACTAGAATCCCGGCTTGAGTTTGAGAAAAAAATCAAACATCTTGATGAAGCTCTTTCCAAAGGGGAAAAAGAAAAAAACTCTTTACTAGAAACTTCAGCTAAACTTGAGAAAGATTTACAGAAACTACAAAAGAAGTCTAAGGAAACTGATGTGAACTTAAAAGAAATGGAAGATGCTAAGAACATGCTTGAGGAAAAGTCAAGAGAATTAACTATTACTAATTTACGGCTTAGGGCACAGAATGAAAAGCTAATAGAAGATTTAAAAGTTTATCAATCACCAGTTCCAAATGCATCTCCAAAAAAAATCAAATCACGAAGGCAGTTTAGTTTGAAATGTGAATTAGAGAGTATTAATGAATATAAAGCTGATGCAACTGCTCATCATTCTTATACATTAAGTAGAGCTTATACTGATAGGCAGTTGGCTATTGGGATGACTGAAAGCATTGCACATATTACTGGAAGAAAAGCTAGAGAACCTATAAGAAGAAAAGATCCTAGTCAAGAATATTTTACACTTGTAAAGGATATTTAGATTACTCAAGCTGTTAAATTGAATTCTCCGTATATGGATGCTATATGTGTAATACCACCACATGTCCTTTATGAGAAAGCTTTAAAGGAAGATATTCCTTTCCATAAGTGGCATTTGTGGGTAGAAAGCCAACTTAATTCTGCGTATATACAACTTGTATACAAGACTGATGTGAAATTTAAGCCGTAATTTTAGATATTTATAGAAATAATGCATAAGATATAGTTTAGACTGGATATTTTTGGTATTTTTTAATGGAAATCATGATTTTCTGTCAATGAAAAAATATACAAAAACCTAAAACTAACCCTGGTCTCTCATACTAGCTTACTAATTTTATCCATCTCCTTATCTAAAAATCCATGCCTTTCTTCCCTCGTGAGACCAAAGTCATTCCTCCTTTAGGCCTTTTTCCACTTGTATTAACCATTGTTACAGGCTCCACAACCCTCTCTTTCTCAGGTATAACCGGTCTAGACACTTCTCTTGGTATCTCCTCCATACTTGGAAGTTCTTTCTGATGCATACTTTCCATAGATCTTTTCTTATCTAACTCAGCCTGTTTCCTCTTTGCTTGTTCTTTAGCTTCCTGCATCTGAGCCTTTTGTTTTTCCTTAAAAATTCTCTCCTCAGCACTTTCCATTTCCGCATATGTCAATATCTGTGATAAAGTTATACTTTCTCTATATCCTAAAGCTATAACATCATCAAAAGCTAATGCTAATTCAAAGCAATTTTTTAAAATATTCGCTTCATCAGGACCAAAAGGACAATAATGTTGGACAACTTTATATAAAAGTCTTAAAGTTTCTATATCTTCAACAATATTGGAATCTTTTGAGGTTATTACAACTAAGTAAAGATCTTCAAGTGGTTGAAAGACAAAACGTGCATTTTCTTGGTCTATGTAAGTATGTTGTCGATTGATGTCAACTTGTTTGGTAAAAGAGTTAAGAAGGCCTTCAAGGTTACTTCGGGTTATTTCTAGAAACTGACGGGCTAGAAGGATTTTCCCTTGTTTAGTCACGAGAGATACTGATATCACTACCATGTATATATGAGATTATGTTGAAGTGATTGAATATAAATGTTGGATGTAAAAGTTGATAAAAAAGATAAAAGTAATGAGTAAATAATGAGATGTTTTATGATAAAATGTGGTGAGTTAGGGTTTTTATAAAGTTGTGGGATGAAGTATTTGTGTTAGTTTAGGGATGATTTGTGTTGAAATAGGGTGTTAGTTGAAATGCTTTTTTGTTTTTTATATATTTTTTTTTGGCTTTTGGTGTATGTTATTATGATTTTTTTTGGGTTTTTTGGTATATGAGATTTTTGTTTATTGGGATTATATGATTGGTTTAGGTGTATTTTTTTAGGTAGTATAAAGGAAAAAAATTGTAGTATAACAAGAAAAAATATTGAGCTTTAAAACATGTAGATAAAATTATGTTAAAATCTGGCTTTTTAATAAAATTAGTTTTCTTTAAAAATATGATAAGTTTGTGGAGTATTTGTAAATAGAATACACAATTATAAATTTGATTTATCTGTTGTAGAATTTTATTTTACAAGTGATTCATATATCATTATAATATTAAAAACTAAAATTTTGCATTGCTAATTTTATAACTTTAATTTAGTGACATTATAGCTTTCATTTGGCGTTTAGCATCAGCAACATAAGGATCAGCATAACTATAATCTCCAAAAATATTTTTCATAATTTTAGGGTCTTTTTGCAATTTAGTTCGATATCCTTTTACACAGCTAACTTCTTTATGGAAATTATGCCGAGTTCTAAATGGTTTTGAAGGTTTTCCTAGCAATTCCCTATAATACTCCATCACACTTTTTTCTTTATCTTTATCTCTAGTTTTATTATTACATGAAATTCGATTATTACTTGAAACAAGTCTTTCTGGTTTTTTTGCAAGAATACTTGATCGTGACATTAGATAATGTGGAGTTAAATGAACAGGTGATGAATACTTCTTTAAGATACTATTCAAATTAATATTAGTAATGCTTTTATCATATGACCATAGAATAGGTCTAGGTGTTAAATTTTTTATCCTAGACTTGACATTAAATCTTGGTGGATTCCTACTACTATTAGGGCTTATAGAGTATTCTATTGAACATTGTACAGATTGCTCTTTAACATTTGTTTCTGTTTTATAGTAACTTTCATTAAATCCGTGAATCTCCATATATATATTTATTAGCAAGTTTTCCTTATAAAGCATAAATTACTATGTATTTTATATCGTTTATATATAGAAAATTGCATTGTAATTTAAGATGCAACATAGTTCTCATAAGGTTTTTTTATAAAAAATTATAATTGGCTGATTTTGGATTTCTTCAAGTAAGAGGTTTAACTTTTAATAAAAACTTATTTTAGATACAATTTTATGATACTTGATTGAGAAATATATGTTTATTAGTGTAAAAGATCTTGGATTATATTTAATAAACGAATAAAGTATATGGGTAAATAAACTCGGTTTTTGATATAAAAATCGCTCCATGTAAGGGAAGTTGGATTTTTTATATTTAATTTTATATAAATATATATTAGATATGATAGTAAGTTTGTAACTTTTAGACAAAAATCGAATTAAATCATTGTCAATCATTATGTAAACTATATTTATAAACTGATAATAGTTTTTATTTGGGTTTAAATATTAAAATATAATCGGGATTTTGTTTCTGTTGTTGCTATCATACTTTACCTTTATGTTTATCATACTTAATAAATATTTTTTTGTCTCTATTTTTTCCAAGTTTTTAGATATGATTGAATTAGAATATAATTTGATTTAAAATTATTAAATTCTAGAGCTGGACGTTTAATACTCTCTTTTTGTTATTCAATACAGACAATCACATTTAAATGATAAGTAAAAGCTTATAATTTATAACAAAGCCAAGATTAATTTTAAAAAATTGCTTTTTTTAAGCAGGTTTACAACGAATAAATATTCTAACATTAGCTTTTAAGTATATTTATAATTATAGCTACAATTAAAATAAATCATCAATTCATAACATAATTTTAAATAATAAATTGCTTGATAAATTAAAATATCCACAACTATCTCTACATTCTACATGTATTTATCCATAATTTATAATATAACAAAATCTAATCTTAATCACTTTTCTCACTCTTCGAACTCATCCTACTTAATATCTATTATTATTCCTAAAAATAATTCTTTCCACAATGCATGCAAGTCTTCCTATTCCTAATAATCATCAAATTATAAATGCATTTACCATGATATGCATGTCCACAAGGTAGTACTCTTATATCCCCATTAACCTGAAAACCTTTCGCACAAATTTTACATTCATTTATATTGTTATACATCAGATTTTGATTAATAACAACATTAGGAACAACAGTTAAAAAATTAGATACTGTAATCTCAATTACTTCTTCTTCTAAATCATTATTTTTATTACAAACAGCAGGCTTAGGTGTTTCTTTATCATAATCATATTGCTTAGATAATTGTCCAGAAATACCTATGATTTCTGATTTAGTGAAAGATAAAGCAGGAGGATAAATTTTCGTGAATTTCTTATTCATTTTTTTTCCTCTTCTTCTACAATGCCAAATCAACCCAAATATTAATCTATATAAGATTTACCCAAAAAGAAATATAAATGATGCTATAGGAATTGCTATGGCTATTGCTAGTTATTTGGAGTATGAGTAGAATTTGATTCACAGGCACCTTTATCATCTATGAATATCCAATTTCGGCAGGAATTGCAGTTATTATTAGTACATGATAAACAATTATTTAAACATTTTATGCATACACCAGCGTATAAACCATAGCCACTCTCGCATTCTGAACATGTTGAGTCAATATAACATGAATTACAATGCTCAGGGCAACAGTTTCCATAATTTGTATAGCTATATGCGCATGTTGTACAAGAATCAGCATTATCACTACAGTCTTTACATTTTGCAACCTTACAGCAATTTCCATAATTATCATAATAATCATTACAAGTATCACATTTTCTATAATCTTTATTACATAATTTGCAATGAATATCAGAGCAACTAATGCAATTACCCAAATTGTCAAGCCCATAACCATTATCACAATGGCAACATTGAGTATAATCATATGAACAGCACAATTGGCAATGATTATTTTTGCATTCAAGTTTCCTACCATGCATTGTCAAACAATCATTAGGCTCAAAACACTGACAGTTATTTTCACATATTGGTTCGCATCTACCTTTATGTATATTATAACCTTCTAAACATTTTTTGCAATCAAGATCATTAGAATAATCTTGACAGTTTTCTATAAGGCTTCTAATCTCAGTATTAAGGTTTGATATTTTAATACATCCATATAGTTCATTTCTAATATATCCTGGATTGCAGTTTATACAATAATTTGAATACCGAGAGTCTATTGTTTCACAGTTTTCAAGAGAATGAGTTTGAGAATAAGCGGGCATGATAAGACTAATAGTAAAAATTAGCATTTATTATTGTATAATTAGATTATGTTTTTAGGAATTGTATTTGATATAGAAAAAAAAAAGTTGTTAAGAAAATATTTTATTTGCTATGATATTATTGATAATATTGGTGCTATGTGGTAAATAAAAAAAATTGTGGAATAATTTGAATATAAATAATATGCAAACTTGTTTAATTTTAAATTTTAGATATGACATATCAGATTTTTTTTGTATTTATCTTTCACTATTTAAAAGCATATTTTATAAATCCTATTTTTTTTGACATATTCAATTACAATATTCAAATAGTTTGATTTAAACACTCTATCATAAACACAATTATTCTTAATCTGCTTTTAAAACATAACAAAATTATAATTCTCTAATCTAATATAATAATTATCTTATCATAACTTTCAGATTTCTCGTTATAATTTATTTTAATTAACTGCATTAATACTTATCTCTGAAGCTAAATTGACTATGATGAACTGGTTTATTCACTTTATTTGTCGCCAAACTTATCTTGATTTTCCTTCTTACCCGTGAATTTTTCCATAAAAAAAAATACTTAAAACAAGGTTTCTCCATTAATTTCTTTCTGCAAATTTCTATATAAAATCCACAAAATCTCAACCCCTCTATGTAGCCTAACTTTTTTAAATGAATTTTTCATATCCTCATTTTTTGCTGTCACATTTGATGGAGACTCTTTAGAAAACCTATTTAAGCTTTTAGAAAACCCTTGAGGGTTTTTTAAAAAATCACTAATTTTTGGAGTTTTAACTACTTTGTAGCATCTTTCTAGGGTTAAATTGAATATTTTCTTTATATATTCTGAGATTTATTCTTAAAAACTGTTTTGTGAAGTTTTTGACTACAATTCTACAAGCAATTTTTCGACTTTTTTTAGGAATTGTGTATTTAAGTTTTTTAGCTGAAATTTTGAGTTTTGATGAATAAAAGTCTAAAGATTGTTGGATTTTAGCATGAATTTCTATTGATTTGAAGGAATTGTGTAGGGGTAAAAGATAGGGATTTACGAAAAAAATTAAAAATTTATGCTTAGGGGGATAGTCATTTTGGGAGAGGGATTTGAATATTGAATTTAGGTTTTTTTTTAGTATACATTTTAAGGTTTTTTGTAGAAAAAAAATTTTTTTTTTTATGTTTGCGTTTTTTAAGTCCAGTAGAAAAAGTTTGAAGGCAAATTGTTTGGAAAGGTTTGATTGAGATTTTTTTGGTTTTAAAAGAAAAAGTTTTGTCTAGGGGAAAAATTCGTTAAACCTTTCAAAAGATTTATTCCATTTTTAGCATTGAGTTCATTAATGCAAAATTTACTTTTTTTTTTAATCTCAAAAATTTTTTAAATACCCCTCGATGCACAAAAGGATTTTTTGATTTGTATGGATTTTTCAAAAAAAAAAAGCATTCTCTAAAAAGTTTACTTATATACCCTGCAGTAAAAGACTTATATGATTGTAAAAAAAGTTTTTTTCTCAAACCCCTTTTCCTTTTTGTACTTTCCCCCAGCTCAATTTAACCTTCTTATCAATCTCCTGATTTTTTAATACTCAAAACCTTTTTCGAAAAAATCTCTAATGGTTTCCTCGCAATCCCAGTCCTAAAACTTTTCCCAAATCTTTTTTTCCAATCATCATCATCATTTTCACATTTAAAACCCCCATTCCAAGTCATATTTTTAATTTTTTTAAGCTTTTTCCACCCCAACAGTATTAAAAATTTACGTAAAATTACAGAAACCTTTTCCCCACATTTTAAAAAATCATTTTTACTAGCATTTGATTTTTTGAAAATTTGAAAAAAGTATAAAAGGTTTTTTTGATTTTCATGGTCTAGGCCAAATTTTTTTACTAATTGGGGGATTTTTGAAGTCTCATTGGAATCGTAAAGGTCTGAAAAAAAATCGAAAAATGATTCTCGAAAATCATCCCAGGGTAGAGATTCATGGTTTTTGAATGAAGATGAAAAAAAAATAGATTTTTTGGGGTAGCTGCGTTTTTTTTTAAGATACTGGAGTATGCTTTCGATTATAAGCTCTGAACGGATTTTTCCTGAGACTGAACTATATGATTAGGATTGATAAAAATTTAGCACTAACTTGTATGGATTTAGAATCTAGATATTCTTGAAAGTCTTTAAAATTCATCATCCCTTTATTCAAGATAGTTGTTCGATCATTGTAAATTTTTAGTAGCGCAGAGCGGTCTTCCATTTAAATTTCTTATTATTTCAAAATTCATTATATTTACTATAAGACATCCTATTATGAATTCAATCCAAGCTACTCATTACAAATATTTCAGCTGTTTAGCTATATCATTGCAAAACAAAAACTTTTCATAGGCAAATTTGATAAGTCTTAAAGTTTTTTATATAAACTTCTAATCTAAAATAAGTATTTTTATTGTCAATATTTTGTTTATTATAAAATCTAAAATATTCTAAATAGTAAAAAAAAAATTACAGTTCTCCAAACTTTTAACTGTTATATTCTTTAGATATAAATTTGAATGAATTCCAATTTTCTATTTATATTCAATGCTTATTAAAATTGATTAATACTTATAAAAGTTAAATCTATAATTTTAATAAAAATTATAAAATATCTTCTATAAACACTATAATCTAATTCAAAAAATAAACACCTTCCAGTTCGTTTAAACTTTTTAAAAAGAAATTATGCATTATTTATTTGCTCGTTAAAACTTTATTATTTTTATAAACCTACCATATTAACAATAGTATCAAAACAATAAACACCAACATCAAGTCATAAATATTTTAACCAAATTTATCATTTCAATCAAAAAAAATGTAACAAGTTTAGATAAATAAAATTAAATATGAGCTACATACAAAGAGATTTTTTACAAGTAATATTGAAGTTTAAAAACGATGAAGAAAAGATTAATTTTATCAAAACCATGCTATGTAGAATATATGGTTCACATGCAAAAAGAAGAAATTCTATTATTATGAACTTTTCTATATTATCAGATGATACCTCAACAAGAAGCTTTGGATGTAGTCAGACTCAGTTAAAATTAATTAAAAAAAACCGTATTTGTAATCAACATATAGACACAGACGATCAATATCATTTTATATATGAAAATTTTATGGGTATATACAAAGAGCATATCACATGTGGGTCAAGACTAAAATCTGAAAAGCCAGAAGTTTTTATAACTCATATTAAGCAATTTTTTTATGATAAAGGCCTTGTTACTGAGAGTTATTTAAGAATCTTAATGAATGTATACAAAAATGAGAAATGGGTTGATGTTAAACTTTTCACAGAAAGTATTGAAGCGTTGCAGGTTAACTTTTTTGGCACAGTTTATTATTTTTTTGTCAAACCCCCAACTGATACAAGAATAAAACTAGATAATCAGAAGCTTGTCTGTAAGATCTAGACAGTTTTTTATAATTTTATCAATGTTCAGATGAAAAAATCTCTTAGTCTTGCTCAGCTTTGTGAAATATATAAAACAGCATTTAGAGGTATGAAAGAAAATGAAGCTAATAGCAAGGTTCGTGAGCTATTTAATAAGCTTACTTTGAGAGAAAAGATTCATAAACATAGCATGACATTAGAAGAGCTTATTTCAATACTACCAAGTTAACAATTTCAATGTGTAAATTAGATAGACTAATCCTCCTTAGGACTATTTTTATTTGAAGTTATTAAGCTAATAAAGAATGTTGAGATAAGATTAAAGGAATCTTGATATAACTAAGGGTTAATTGGAAGGAGATTAGTTTTAGTAGGATTATATAGGAAATGTATTATGATTTTATAAGTAATATTGACTTTATTATTAAGTAAAAAATATAATATTTTGTATAAGAGATTTTATGGCTATGTATTAATTGTGTATATGTTTAAAATGAAGTAAATCTTATTTCAAAACCTTATAAACTTATTTTTCTTTTACTCGCTAAATTTACCATACATAATTTTTTATACAACTTAAGCCTATTCCTCATAAGCATATAAACATAAATCGATATTTAAAATGCAATTATTCATATATTTTATTAGACAATACAACTACTTTTCTCTATTTTCCAACAAATTCCTTAATATCCTTCAAATCGTAAATTTGAAATAAAGTGTTTATTTACATGAAAAAAAATCCATAAAAAAAAACACTGTAATTATAATACAAATATTAAATCAACATATTCCTCAATCACAAACCTTCCAAAAAGTGAAAAATAAAACAATAAGCTTATATCCCAATATTATAATACTAGTTTATTATAAATAATTCTTTAAGGATTTATACCCAATTCTTATAATAAACAGCATAAGGCTATAATTTAATGTCAAAAGCTAAAAAGGTGCCTATCAAAAAATCCTTTGATTCCCAAGGCAGTAATTTAGTCTCTTTATCTTTCATAAACCCACAATCACCTATACCAGGTTGCTCTCAAATAACAGATAAACAAGAGCTTTATTCAGAATCCCCATATGCTCAAAAATTAACTAAAGCAAGGTCAACTTCAATATTAAAAAATACTTCTTTTTATCATGCATCAGGACAAATATCCCCACCTTTGAACCAAAAATTTAACTTAAACTTGAAAAATAAGATAAATATAAACACGTCTTTAGTAAAAGTTAAAGACCAAAATGAAAGACATATCAAAATTAAAAAGAAAACAGTATTAGCTGAAAGAAAAAGCGTTGAAAATCAAATGCATTTAATTGAGATAAAAACTGAAGATATTATAACTCAACACAAGGAAAATGGGATATCTAATGAGCTTATGAATAAATATAGGCAAATATTAGAAGAAATTATTCTTAAAGATAAAGTGTTTGGAGGTTTGATTGCGAAAATAAAAGTGGCTTATGAAGATTGGATAAATTTAAACTCTATCTCGATTAGTGAAAATGAGAAATTAAAAGAAGATATACAAGAGTATATAAGAAAATTTGCAGAAAAAACTGAAGAAATCAGACAATTGCATAAGAAAATTCAGAAATTTTCAAGAGAAAATGTTAATCTTGGCCGTGCACTTGAACAAAGAGATGAGGATTGTAGGTTACTTAAAGAACATTTGTTGAAAATTGCTGATATTAATATTGATGAAGTACCTACAGATAAAGGTTCATGGAAAGTTTTGATTGCAGAAAACAGAACATATTCTGAGTTGTGTAATAGATTAAAGAAAAAAAATAAAAGTTTGCAATCACAAGAAAAAAAACTCATGAATATTTTATGGATACTTAAAGAAAAAAAATAAAAGTTTGCAATCACAAGAAAAAAAACTCATGAATATTTTATGGATACTTAAACAAAAAGGATATCCTGTTGAGGAAATATATGAACGTATGGGTTCAAAGGAAAATAATGATAGCAAAGAAGTAAGTGAAGAAGAGTCATCAGAAGATATCAGTTTTAGTATTGATAGTGTTGTGAAAACACCTAAAGTTGATGGAATACCGGTGCTTAAGATAAGTCAGGTTAAGCCTAATAGTTTTAGTGATGAGAGTTTAGAAGAGTCGTATTAAGGTATGAGATTGAATTAATAAGCATTCATTATACTCTCTAAAAGAGTTCTGCCCATCTCCGGTGAAAGACCATTTTCTTTAACAAACTTAGTAACTATAATTTGTTGATTCGAGTTTGGGGGTATTATTAACGTTTTCAATGATCCATCAGGCATGTTTACATCTACCACAATCTCATCAAAAACTGCTAATTTCTCAGGACTCTTATTAAGATTTTTCTTTATCAACTCAGTAGCTTTTTTTAATCCTAAATCAATATTCTTCGATGACCCTAAAGATTTAAGCCTTTTCTTCTTTTGAAAAATGAGCTTTGAAGGTAAATTATCTTCATTTTTCTCTTTTTCTATATCTTCCCTTTCAATTTCAGTTTTTCTTTCATTTAATTTTTCCCTTTGCATATTTTCTCTATTTTTCTCTTTTTCTATATCTTCCCTTTCAATTTCAGTTTTTCTTTCATTTAATTTTTCCCTTTGCATATTTTCTCTATTTTTCTCTTTTTCTATATCTTCCCTTTCAATTTCAGTTTTTCTTTCATTTAATTTTTCCCTTTGCATATTTTCTCTATTTTCAGCATTTGGTCTATTTTTTAACCTAACTTCAGTCTTAGGTTCATTTTTACTTTTTTGATCCTTTAAATCTTTTTTTGGTTGTATGGCAAATGCACCAAGTAAATCCTGAGCTTTTAAAAGTATTGTTGGATCAGAAATTTTATCTAAAGTTAAGAATTGTCCTTCATTTTCTGAGATTGAAGAACGACGTGAATCATGTTTAGCAAGTCTTGACTGAGGACGAGAGCCAGATTTTGATCTTGCCGACCGAAAAGAAGTTTCAATATTAGCTTCTACACGTTTTGGTCCTGGAGTTCGGCATTGGTCTATACGGGATATTTGTTGTTGAACACGTTTTGTTGAAGAAACTCTTGGGGTTTTAGCTTGGTTTATATTAGGTTTAAAAGATTTTTCACTGAGAATTTTCCCTAGNCAATATTAGCTTCTACACGTTTTGGTCCTGGAGTTCGGCATTGGTCTATACGGGATATTTGTTGCTGAACACGTTTTGTTGAAGAAACTCTTGGGGTTTTAGCTTGGTTTATATTAGGTTTAAAAGATTTTTCACTGAGAATTTTCCCTAGTTTTGTTGAAGGTTCAGTAGGTTTACTTGATATTTGAGGAGTTTTCGTGTTGATGGATTTTACTTTTCGAACTTGGTCTTCGATTTTTGCTGGTTTTTCTATTTGGTTTTGTACTGGGGACATTTTTAGACCAGCCATTCGGTTATCGTAGAATNATGGATTTTACTTTTCGAACTTGGTCTTCGATTTTTGCTGGTTTTTCTATTTGGTTTTGTACTGCCGACATTTTTAGACCAGCCATTCTGTTATCGTAGAACGGCAAGAAATACTTGTGAATTCTTAGCACTTCATCTTGGTTTAAATAGTATTTACCTGATATGACTCTACCAAAACCTATTGTATCATCTCCATGTGACATAGATGCCAAGAAAAAATTCATCACTCCCATTAAAAAGGTTCTTATATTATCAAAAGATATCTCCTGAACTTCTTCAGCTCCTGTAATTTTCCAAAACTTCATAAAAAGTTTTTCCTCATTATCTTTTTTTAAAGGACTTTCTGTAGACTCTGATAGAAAAAGCATAACCTTTAACAACTTCCTAGCTTCATCTATATCTAAAGTTATTTTTCCAAGACTGACTTCATCAAATTTCTTATTAAACTCTCTGACAAACTTACTAGCCTGCACTTTATCTTGCTGTCCTAAGCTTTCTTTTACAATAGCTTGAGGTTTTGATTTATTTAAAGAAGATGAGCTAGAATTCTCAGTATCAACAATACTTTTAATTTGGTTTTCAAATAAAGGTTTGGATATAAGATTTTTAGTAGAATTTGATTGGGATTTATTATTGGCAATTCCCTTTGGAACTTGTGGTGATGGGGTAAATTGGGAGGGTTTTGATATTCCAATAGCATCACTTGGTCCTTCAGCTTTTTTTTTCTTGTCTTCAAGAATTTTTTTTGATTTCTCAGACATTTTGGCTTTGGGTATAGTTTTGATTTCATTGTCTTCTTGTTCTTTTTTTAATGCTAGAAGAACATTGATTTTTTCATTTTTGTTCTTTTGAAATTTGTCAACTTTGCTTAGGAAATCTGTGAAGTTTTTAGCACCTTTTGGCTCTTGGATTTTTTCGATTGATTGAGATAACATGCCAGCAGGTCTTTTGTTTTGTTTCATTCTAGGAGAAAAAACAGACTCTGGAATGGGTTTATTTTTATCATTATCCTCACATTCTGGGTAGCTTTCAGCATTAATAATTGTCACTTTCCCAAGCTTTCCTTCTAGTTTATTTGAGTTTTGTATGTACCCGCTTGGTTCTACAACTTTTTTGCTGATCCCTGGTATTGAGGAAATACTTGACATTATTTATATACAGATTTTATGCTAATAAATGTATTAGAGGTAATTACATTAATAAACCTTAATACATTATTCAAATTTTAAATTTTATTTGATATCAAGTATTTTATAAAATTTATATAAGTTTTTGTTGCTTTTGGTAGTTTCATAAGATATAGTTAATTATATTTAAGCATTAAATTATACTTTGGTAGTTTTTTTTTAAGTATAAGTTTGAATTAATATTTTTTATATGTGGTAAAAATAAAAGGTTATATTATGTGGTTATATAAACTTACTTGTAATAAGTTTTAATAATACTATTGAGTGATATATTATATTTATCTTTAATGTATATAGATTAATTCCTTATAAAATAATTTTAAATAGGATAATTTATTGTAGTAGCATAGGATAATTTATAAGAGAGTTAATCAAGCAGGTACTGAATTTATTTTTTAATCTGTTTTAAAAAATTATAATCTATGTAATTAACATCTCTCAAATCTTAAACTAGAAATATTATTATATACAAAATTCAGAAATAAAAATTCAATTCCATTCTTTGTAATTCTAGTTTTGTAATAAACTCATATAGTTTTCTTTAAAAAAAAAATCAATAACATATATAATCATAATAAAAAGCATACTTAACTATCACTCTCATACTAAATAATTATATATATCTGTTTATTCCTAATATATTTATTTGTTTGTTGCAGAATAATTCAGTCCAGTACTAAACGAATTATCATTCGCATCATCCTTAATAATCTCCTCCTCTCCCACTATTTTCTCAGGAGAATAATTTGTTTTATCAAGATCATTTTTTTCATTATTCTTTTCAACTGAGTTATCTGCATTTTCCTTNCCACTATTTTCTCAGGAGAATAATTTGTTTTATCAAGATCATTTTTTTCATTATTCTTTTCAACCGAATTATCTGCATTTTCTTCATCATCAACATCTTCTTGCAAACTATCACTTTCTTCAACATCCTTATCCGGAACTACAGAAGCATCAAGTACTTTCATTTCAAATAAAATTTGTTCTTTTTCTTTCCCTCTAGTCTCAATTGTGTCAAAAAATGTATAAAAGCTTCCAAGCGCCATAGAAACAGAAAAAAATAAAAAACAATTCCCAATTCCAACTCCATCAACGGCAATAGGAAATACTAAACTAACAGGAATACTTAAACCAAAGCTAATAATACAAGCAAAACTGAAAATCTGATCATTTAAAATTTCTGATAAATACATCCAAAAAACAGCTGCTAATCCATATCCAAATGGTGCAAAAAATGTAATAAGAAAAATAGCAAGGACTAAACTATCAACAATAACATAACCAGAACAAATCCCAAGTATTAGCATATCAACGCAAATAAGAATTTCAGCTGATAAAAGCAAGGTTTTTCTTCCGAAATACGGTATCAAAAACAAACTTCCAATACTTGATAACAAATTCACAACTCCCATAATAACCGTAACTACTCTTGCCATAAGCAACCCTCCACCTAATTGCATGAATATACTTGTAGAATAAAAATAAATCGCAGTAATCCCACAAAACTGCTGAATTATAGCTAAAAATATAGCGGCTCTGATCATTTTTCTATATCTTGGTACTTTTAACATTCCAAAAAGACTGAGTTTTGTTCCACTTAAAGTTGTCTTTCCACGCATATCACTGTTTACTCTACGTAATCCTGAACCAATACCACTAATATTATGTGTTAATCTTAAAGCTTGATTAGCTTCAGCAGTCATGTTTTTAGAAAGATAAAATTGTGGAGTATCATGTTTCATAAAAACAAGAAAATAAAACATTTGATATGCGCAAAGAACAGCAGGGAATAGAAACAAGAAAATCCACATATTGTTTAAAGGGTCATCTGAAAAGTTATCAAGAGGTAAAAATAACCCGAAACTATATGCGGATAAAAGCCCGATACTACTTGTTATAATAAGCAAAGGGCCTACTTTTCCTATCATTTCAACTGGAGTGACTTCATTCATAAAAATTGGGTTAACTGTCGCCATGACTCCAGTTGAGAAGCCAGTAAAAAACCTGCCTATACCAAATGTTATAGTATGAGGCATGACAATCATTATACTAGCTGCTATAAATAAAATATCTTGAGAAATAACAGTTTTTCTCCTTCCAAACCTGTCTAATAAATGAGGGGTAATCAAACATCCTATTGTTTGACCTACAGAGATAAGAGTACTGAAAACATTGATGTATGTTGAAGTGTTAACACCCCAGTTTAAAGAAGCTGCAACATTCGAAGTACAAGTATTGAAAACGCCTAGAGTGTAAAGAAATACAAAACTAGCTATGCATATGTGTGTATTTAATATCCAAACTTGCTTTTCATTGTATTGCTTTTCGTTCATTTTATATCACACGTTTTTTAGTTAGCCTAGTATGGAAAAAAAAGTTTATGATGAATTAGTGTAGGTATTTTAGTTGAAGATTAGGGATATGATATTAAAATTTATGGGATTTGAGGTATTTTAAAGGTGTTGTTTAGGGAAAGGAATAAAAGTTTATGTGAAGAGAAGATTTGGAGGGAAAGTTTGAGGGTGTGATTAAAAGCTGGGAAGATATTTTTTGTAAGATAATGTGAGTGTTTAGATGAAAAAGTTGAGATTTGGTTTGATTTTTATGGATTGATGTGGATTGGCATGGATTGACATGCATATTTAGTTTATTTTTTAAACTAGTTCTCTTTTTAAGCAAAAATGCTTATTAATATCACATAAGAGTGTATTGTTTTGATTTGGATTGAATTCTTATAGAAAATAGCTTTGGGGGAACTAGGTAAAAAATAGGTTTCGGTCCATTATAAATTATACAATTTTTTTTAAATTCCAGGTTTCTAAACTAATTATTCTCATTAAGCCAATCTAAAAGCTGAGGAGTAAAGTAAGTGATAATTACAGTCGCTCCTGCACGCATAAATCCTGTAATAGACTCAAGTACAGCTCTTTTAAGATCAAGTGCTCCAGCTTTAGCAGCATGATAGATCATAGCGAACTCTCCTGAGACATGATAACAAGCAATAGGTACATTAACCGTGTTTTTTAAATCTCTTATAAGGTCTAAATAAGGCATAGCAGGTTTGACCATAACAAAATCAGCTCCTTCTTCCACATCTCTTAAAGCAGCTCTAATCCCTAATTCTCTTCCTGAAGGAGGCAGCTGATAAGCTGCCCTATCACCAAAACTTGGTGCACTTTGTGCAGCATCTCTAAAAGGTCCATAAAATCCACTTTGAAATTTTGTTGAGTAGCTCATAATCGGCATATGTAATTCTTGAGAAATAAGCTTCTGTTTAATATAATAAATCCTTCCATCCATCATATCAGAAGGACAAATTACATCAGCACCTATTTGGGCAAATAATAAAGCCATATCAGAAATCCTTTTTTGAGATTTTTTAAGGTTGATCGACCCATCTTTAAATAAAGCTCCACAATGGCCATGAGTTGTATAAGCGCATAAGCATATATCAACACATAAAAGTAATGAAGGAAAAGCAGTTTTTAATAGAGGAAGTGCTTTGAGGACTGGAGATTTTGCAAAAGATAACCCTTTTCGGTCTTTTTCTTCATCTTTCATTACCCCAAAAAGCATCACAGCCTGTAAATGTGCACCTTTCTTTTCAACTAAAGGTCTAAGTTCTTCTACTATACGTTCATAACCATATCTGAAATTCCCTGGCATTGAGGTTATTTCTGTTTTTTCACCAGCTTCATTTGTTATAAACACAGGGAAGACTAGGTTTGTATCTTTAAGAGTAGCTGTTGAGTGCCAGCTTCGACAAACTGGGTTTCTGTATGAGTTATGAAAATAATGCTTATACTCCATTTACTTATAAACTTATAAATAAACTCTTCACCATATTTCTTATCAAACTACTTGAATAACTTAAACTAAACCTAAATTTTCGTTAATTCTGATCTTAAGCCTTTTTCTAGCTTGAAATATAGCCTCAAAATCTTCATTACTCATCATATAAAGGTTAATTGTTTTCCACAAACTCATATATTTATCATGCATAAGTAAGCAAATATGAATATAGAATGGGAATACAATATTAAAACACCCTGTAAGTATAAGTGAATGAGAATAAAAATAGAACATCAGATTAAAAAAACCAAGAACAAAAGGAATTGAAGCAAGGAAATATATCATTCGATCTGAGTTTAATATATCACATCCTGTATTCCTAAATTTAATTTTTGAAAGCAATCTTAATCTTGATTGTTGAGCCTTAGCTTCAATAAAAATACTTTCAAGACAAATTATTATCCAACCTATACAAGCCTAAAATAATTCTTACAATAGCTAAAAGAAGCATTGAANTAATATATCACATCCTGTATTCCTAAATTTAATTTTTGAAAGCAATCTTAATCTTGATTGTTGAGCCTTAGCTTCAATAAAAATACTTTCAAGCCAAATTATTATCCAACCTATACAAGCCTAAAATAATTCTTACAATAGCTAAAAGAAGCATTGAAAATACAAAGCAAAATAGCATTTCGGTAATTTTAGGTTTGATTGTAAAATATTTGCTAATTTCTNAAATACAAAGCAAAATAGCATTTCGGTAATTTTAGGTTTGATTGTAAAATATTTGCTAATTTCTCTAGTTTGAATAACATCTCTAAACCTACAAAAACTTTCAGTAAGTTCTGTTAATTGCTCAGGGCTTTCAGATCTTAGAATTTCAAATTTCTGACATATTTTTTGGATTTTTTGGATACGCTGGTCTTTGCTATTTTTTCCATGGAGTTCATTATATATAAAATGGGCTAGTTTTACTTCGTCATAAGTTTTTAGAGGAATAACATTTTTGTTTAGCTCATTATTAAGATGTTTGATTATAAATTTCACTGCATCTCTTTCATCTTGTTTGAGTAGGCTTTGAGAAAAAGTTATGAGTGGAGATATTGAAACATTGATGTTATTACGTAAGTAGTCAGGATATGTATAATTGACCCCAATACTGTAGATTCTTATTGGGATATTAGCTTTCATGCATTCTAGAATAATTTTCCCTATACCCGACTTAAATTTTATTGTCCCAGGAGTTTCATGCGACCTACCTTCAGGACAAATAAACAAAGGTTTTTTACTAGAAAACTGCTTAAGTACATTATCAAACATCTTCGAATTATCCAATTTTGGTTGTATCCTATAATCAGTAAACGTTGTTGATAAATTATAAGTTCCTATAGCCAAAGTATCATTAATAACTTCTAAAACTGCACTTTCATTTCCATCGGCTTCAACAATCATTCCTGGCTTCAAATCTTCTAAAAATTTTGTCCCTTGTCCTATAATATTTCTTTCTTCTCCTTTAATTAATCCTACTCCTTTTACAGCATGGTCAACTGGCCTGTCTACAGGAATGCATTGAAATAATCTAGTGAATGTCCCAACAACTTTCTGTTTTGCAGACTAAATAAATATTACAACTTCAGCAACTATACTTGGAACATGATAGCCTAGAGTATTGTGTAATGAAAGAATATCTAGATAACAGTTCATATGGCTTGCGCATATCAAAACTGGACCGTTTTCTGGGATTTCACCTTCGATATGCAATTTTTTTATCCAAACTGAAGACATAACACTTTGTAGTCAATACTTCAAAAAAATTTTCCGGCAAATAACCATTTTATCTTAACTATTTTGATAAAGGTATTAAGATTAATGAAAATTACTTTGTTAAAGGAATGAGACTGCTATGGGTTGATACAAATTATTAAAGGAATTGATAGAGTAGAGCTGGGTGAATAGAAAGATTGAATAATTTAATATAAAAAAATTAGTTATTTTATGATATTTTTGGATTAATGAAGTAATACATTATAAACTCATAGTATTTAGTTATGTTATGCCTTTTTTGATATGGATTTTAGGAAAATGCATAAATTTTAATAATTTTACCTATTTTTGTTTTGAAATTTTTTATTTTTTAAGTATAAGAGTCTATCTATTTTTTTGAAAAAATAATTTCGAATTGTTTTTATTTTTCTTGGAATAAAAACTATTTTTTAAATATATGTCAAATATTTGTAGCGAAGTTCTATGATATTTTTATATCTTTTTAAAATGAAAAAATATTACTAAAATTTCAAGTTCCTCCAATAATGCCGTAACATTTTGAACTTAAAAATCTTTTTAAAATGAAAAAATATTACTAAAATTTCAAGTTCCTCCAATAATGCCGTAACATTTTGAACTTAACGAAAAGTAGGTATGAATTCTCTAAGTGCATACTTCTAAAATTAATATTATCAAACTTATAAAATTATAATATATTATATAAGATTTATTAAACCAGACTATAAGTAATAAATATGGTTTAAGTTAAAGATATTAAAAAATTTATAAGTAATTAGTCAAGGGTTTACTATAAATTGTGTTAAATTTTTGCTTTAATTTATAACAAATTTTATTCTTATAATAAATACTCCATAATATTTCTAACTAAAACTAATTGATTTACTTAAGAATGTCCTACGGCATCATTAATCCTAACCTTAAGACTTTTCCTTGCTTGACTTATAGCTTCGAAATCACAACTACTCATCATATAAAGATTAATCGTTTTCCACAAGCTCAAATATTTATCATGCATAAGTAAGCAAATATAAATATACAAAGGAAAAACAATAGCAAATCCTCCTGTAAGTACAAATGAGTAAGAATAAAAATAAAACATCAAATTAAAAAACCCAAGAACCAAAGGAAATGAAGCAAAGAAATATATCATTCGATCTGAGTTTAATATATCACAGCCTGATTTCCTAAATGTGATTTTTGAAAGTAGTCTTAATCTTGACTGCTGAGCCTTAGCTTCAACATAAATACTTTCAAGCCAAATAATTGCCCATCCTATACAAGCCTAAATATTTTTTACAAATAATAAAATAATCATTGAAAATATAAAGCAAAAAAACATTTCAATAAATCCAGGCTTTCTTGTGAAATACTTGCTAATTTCTCTAGTTTGAATAACATCTCTATATCTACAAAAACTTTCAGTAAGTTCTGTTAATTGATCAAGGCTTTTAGATCTTAGAGTTTCGATTTTCTGACAGATTGTTTGGATTTTTTGGATACGCTGACCTTTGTTAACCCTTCCATGTAACTCGCTGTAGATGAAATGGACTAGTTTTACTTCATCATAATTTTGTAAAGGTATAACGTTTTTGTTTAGTTCAGAATAAAACTTGTCAACGATAGTTTTGACAGCTTTTCTTTCATCTTGTTCAATCAAACTTTGAGAAAATTCTATAAGTGGAGATATTGACACTGTAACGTTACCACGGAAATAGTCAGGATATGTATAATTAACCCCAATACTATAGAATTTTATTGGAATGTTAGCTTTCAAACACTCTAAAACAATCCTTCCAATTCCCGACTTAAATTTTATCGTCCCAGGAGTTTCATGTGACCTACCCTCAGGACATATAAACAAAGGTTTTTTACTAGACAGCCACTTAAGTACATTATTAAACATTTTTGAATTGTCTAATTTAGGCTGTATCCTATAATCAATAAATGATGCTGGTAAATTATAAGTTCCTTTTGCCAATGTATCACTTATAACTTCTAGCACAGTACTTTCATTTCCATCAGCTTCAATAATCATCCCTGGCTTCAAATCTTTTAAAAATGTTGTCCCTTGTCCTATAATATTTAGTCCTTCACCCTTAATTAGCCCAACCCCTTTTACAGCATGGTCAACTGGCCTATCCACAGAAATGTCTTGAAATAATCCACTGGCAAAGCCTATAACCTTCTGTTTAGTAGACTATATTAAACTTACAACTTCGGCAATTACACTTGGGACCAAATAGCCTAAAGCTGAACGTAATGAAAGACTATCGAAATAGCAATTCATATGACTAGCGCATATAAGTACAGGTCCATTTTCTGGGATTTCACCTTCTATGCGTAGTTTTTTTACCCAAATTGATGTCATAACCCTTTTTAGTCAATACTTTATAAGGATCTTCCCGCAGATAATCATTTTATCTACAGAGCTTAAATTAATAGTTTGACCTTTAGGATTTTGAAAGTTTTTATGATGGAATTTAGTTGTTGATGACTGAAAATCATTATTGATGGTTTAATAAGTGTTTGTATGGAAGATTATTATTATAATTAGAATTAAAACTTTTTTCTGTTGACTTTAAAAATATTATAATTTTCTGAATGCAATTATTTAAGTTAATAGTATACCCCTACATTGTCATGCAAAAGTTACTTGTTGCATTATAACAATCGATATAATTTTTTAACTTTCATGCATTAGAATAGTTTTTGTATAGAAAATAGTTAGAATTGAATTCTTCAATACCATATTTCTAGGCTTATTAGAAATTAGCTAATGAGTGGCAATCAGTTTGAAGTATCGAAATCATATGATTTTTACTACGGATTTGGAGTTTATTATATTTAATAAGTACTTTAGGTAGAAAATTCATAGGGAAAATATTATTGTATCAATAGATATTTGATTAGACTTTAAGCTATCTTTTAGCTTGCAACTAATGGCTTTCAATAATATTTGATGATAAATCTAATGTATAAGGGTCTTCAAACAACATATTAAGAATGCTAAATTTAGCATAATAGAGAAAAAGCAGAAATTGTTTTCCAAAATTCAACAACGATTATTATGATATTTTTAGTGACAGTGAGTTTATAATACCAGAATTTAATACTTTATTTCAAAGTTTGAGGAATTCACATGAGAAAAAAATTTATCTTTTTATCTTAAATTTTTGCATTTGGATTGATGACTAAAGCAATAAAATTACCCACAATAAATTTTCACTACTCATAAAATCTCCCTACGAAAGAGCACAAAAATCAAATAAAAATTTTAATTATCATATAAAGTCTTTACATATCCTAGTAATATTTATCAATATACACAACTCTACTAATTATATATTGTCTAAATCTTCCGGTATATTAAAATGCTTGTTAATTTCACTACTAGATAGTCCAGGATTGCGGCTAAGAAGAAAAGACTTCGCCATAAAAATATTATCAGTGATTTGATTTATTGAGTCTCTTAGCCCAGTATATTTCAAACAGCATTCATCATAAAATCCCTTCGAGCATGATTTAAGTACTTCCTTCCTTTTTTGTCCTTCTTGTATTTGGCTTATTAAACTCCTCAGTTCCTGCATTTTTTCTAATCTTTCTGAAGATTCTGGTTTATCTTTAAGTTGATTGTTGATTTGCTGAGTTAAAGTTTTTTTCTGGGTTTTTATTTCTTGTATAGAATTTTTAAGCTCATCTAATTTCTTCATTCGTATTTGGCGACCTTTAGAAGGAAGGGCCCACATGAAATTCCCTGCTCCGATCTTATCTTGTTCTACCATATTGTCATCTAGTAAACTTTGAACTACTTCTTTTACTGACATAGATATAACTCCAGCTTTTCCTCCAAGGGTTTCAAGTTCTTTAAGATTAAACACTTCTTTCTATATAAATAATACTTTATCATAAAAAATCTTCAACATTCTTTCTCTTTTCTCATCAAAAGTCACACCTTTTTTCCCCATATTTGATTATTATTTCCCGCTTAGATTAAGATTTTGTTTGTAAACTTATATTCTAAATGAAATTCTTATATTTTTTCCTTTTATTTTGTATACAATCCTAGTTTTATTATAATTTTTCATGATAATTAACATAAAAGAACTTTAAAGATAATAAGATTTTATAACTATATACCTGAATATGGGGAATTATCTAACTAAACCTAATACACACAAACGTACTCTAACAGGGCAAAATAGTTTTGTGCGTTTTGGGAGTTCTGAAATGCAAGGATGGCGTTTATCAATGGAAGATGCAAAACTTATAAACCTTGCCTTAGATGAAAGCACAATGATCTTTGGTATTTTTGATGGTCATGGCGGCCGTGAGGTTTCTGAATATGTAGCAAGACATTTTACTTATGAATTCCTTTCTTGTTCTCAATATGAAGCAAATGATTTGACAAATGCTTTAATCAGAACATTTTATCGAATGGATGAGTTGATTTTAACCCCAGAAGGAATAAAAGAACTTAACCGAATATCTAAAAACCTTCCATCAAATTATCCTGCTAAAGAAAAAAATCTTTATATGAATAAAGGTTGTACAGCTATAGTTGTGCTTATTAGAAATAATGAAATTTTTGTAGCTAATGCTGGAGATAGTCGATGTATTTTAAATAGAAATGGTGTGGCTATGAGTTTATCTACTGATCATAAACCTTCATTATTAAATGAAAAGAATAGGATTATTGAAGCTGGGGCAAAGATTATAGAAGGAAGGATTAATGGAGGATTGAATTTAACAAGGTCGATTGGGGATTTTAGGTTTAAAAATGTCCCGAATTTACCTAAAAATTGCCAACCTGTGATTTGTGAACCGGAGATTGTAAGGATAAGTTTGGAAGATCAGGATAAGTTTTTGGTTATTGGGTGTGATGGAGTTTGGGAAAAAATGGGATCACAGGAATGTGTGAATATTGTTCAGGAAAAAATTAATAAAGGGTTTAGCCTTGGGGTTATTGCTGAAGAAATACTTGATAGAGCTATAGCACCTAAGGTCACTAATGGATTAGGATGTGATAATATGACTATTATAATAGTTGCTTTTTTGTGTTGAGGAAATTATATATATATTAATGGTTTTCTTAGGATTTATAGAAGGATTTTGAAATGTTGGATGCTATTTTTGGGTTTGTGTAATTGATAATTTTTAAAGGGAATAAATATTTTTATTGTATAAGATTTTTTTTGGCTCAAATGTAAAAAAGTATGATATTGATCTAAGGCCTAATTAAAACTTAAAGCAAAGACTTTTGTGTCATTATGTATTTTAACTCTATGCAATCAATAAATTCATCTTTATTTTTATCAAACTCTGAATCATCAAATCAATATCGTTAGGAGAAGCTTATGGACAATTTTCTCATGAAATAAAAATTGTATAATAAACTGATAAAAATTAGGATGAAATGAAAAAAAAGCTTGAAAATTAACTGATGTTTTAGGATGAGACTAATTATTAATAATCATTTTTAGAAACCAAAGCTTAAAAAATATATTACAACAAGATGCATAGAGTAATAATAATTTAAAATAAGCTAAATGAATTAAAGGTTATAAAATAAACCTCTAAGCATAAGTTTTATAAATGATAATTTTTAAGAATTAGTCTTTAAGATTTTAAGTATAAATAATCAATAAGCAGTTTTCAAAAATATCTACAGCTTTTTTTTCTCTCACAACAATCATACTTCCTTATTTCCTAATCAATACCCTAAAAAATAGTCTTTTTATCTCTCTATAAATTTATTCATCAAAACTAATATCAAAATATCGGATTTTTCTCTACCAAAACAAAAACTATAAAATCCCTTATTTTTATTCAAAGCATTACTTTATTATCAAACCATTATAACTTTACCCCCATTACAAAATAAATCATACTTAAACATCAAATATAAAATGAAGTTACTGTTATTTCTAACAATCCTCCTACTGTTACTAGTAAATTTCTCCCTACTTATCTCAGCTTTTGCGACAAAAAACTGGTCAATTATAAAATCTAACAAAACTCTTGGACTCATTTCTTGCACTAACTGTGATCAGTTTCAAGACAATTGGAATTTTGAATGCCTAGCCCGTAGTACATGTAGAAATGAAAACAAAATAGGTGACTGCAACTTATACAAAGACCTTTACAAAGCAAGCTTCTCATTTCTAGTCTTTGAATTTGCGTCTTTATTAATGTCAATTTTATTCATAGAAAAACTTATTCTAATAATCCTCAGATTCCCATCAGGTTCTTCAATATCCATATTAGGAATTCCAATATCCATGTTTATATTCCATTTGTTAGGAACATTTATATGGTTTGGATATACTGAAGCTGGGAGTAGTTGTTCAATTGAAAATGATTTAGAAAAAAAACCATCTATATGTATAAGTTCAGGAGCTAGTATTATAATAGCTAATTGTATTCTAATGGGGATAACTCTTGGGATTTTTATATACGCATTTATAAATTCTGAAGTAAAAGAAGAAGCAAATTATATACATAAACCCTTTCTTTGGATTTCAGGAACAATTTGGTTATATACATCATTGATTTTTGCTTTTGTAACCCTTACTTTAAATCTTGCATCTTTAACTGTTGAAGATTGGATTAAGTCAGAAAATTACTCTGGAAGCCTTTTGAGATGTTCTAATTGTGATACTGTAGAATGGATGAGCTGGTCTTGTCTTCAAGGTACAGCTTGTAGTGCTAATAATGATTCAAACTATTGTCAAAAATATAAAAAATTCGCTTTAGCTTCAGAATCGTATATTTCTTTACAAGGTTGTTCTCTTATATTATTTGCTTTATATATACAATGTCTTATATCTTTTACTAAAAAAAGAGAATATGGGTGGAAGTATTTGAATTATGTATAAAATATTTAGGGATATGCAATTTTACTTGTGATTTTTAATGTTTTTAGTATTATTGCATGGTTTGATTATAGTGATGGAGTTGCTAATAATGATTGCTCAGATAGAGATGTTTGTGTTAAATCTGGACCTGAGTTAGCGATTGCATCGAATTTTGTTTTGTTACCTTCAGTTGGGATTTTTTTGTTTTTATATTGTAGAAGATGTGAGAGGGTTGAAACTGTGGATGAAATTTCTTTTAGGGATCGTACTGTGATGAGTCCAAGTCAAGGGGCTGAAGATAATATTAAGGATTTATGATAAAGAATTTATTAAAATGATTTTTATAGGTGAATATAATTGGAAATGAGTTTAATATCTTAATATGAGATAATTTACTTATAAATAATAACATTCTATTAATTTATATTTCTAATTGAATAACCTCTCCAGCAAGTTCAGATAAAATCATATCTGCAAGATCTATTTTAACTTGTGTTTCTTCAAATTCATAATCAACCCAAATCCATTCATCATCCACAATCTCCTTTTTAATAGCATAAGCCACAGTTTCTTCTCTTATATCCTGAAGTAGTTCTTCATCCAAATTCCCATTTGAAAAAATCATTTCTTCAGTAGCAATTTTCCCAACTTCACATCGAGCGAGATCTTCAATTTCATTTACAACATCTACTAATATTTCATGCGTTGATTTCCTAGGTCCTGTAAAAATTCTTGTTGTATCACTCCATATCATAGGAACTCCACGAGTTCCATAAGGTCGATATTTTTGTAATAATTCATCAGCAACAGTAAGAATCATAATTTTATGTATCCTATCAGCTTTGTTTATGAATCTTTGAGTTGATACTATATCCTCGTTTCCACAGTCATCAAAAAGATTTTCAACTATATCCGGGATGTTTAAAATTCCCGGATAAGTCCCTCTATCAACGACATTTCCTAAATCAAGTTCATGCATTTGTGTTAAAATTTCTAATGGGTTTTTATCAATACCTTTTAAAAGTTCATCTTCAATAGTAAGAATATTAATATTCCCTAAGACATCTTTAATGAAATCTTTAACAAAATTAGGGTTAGTCTGAATTCTTGGTTCTGATGATATAATCGGGTTAATATTCGGAGGTAGATTTCCAAGGTTAAGTAAAGGTAATCCTTGCAATCCACGTTTATTATTAGGAGTTGATGAATTTAATAAAGATTCTAAAGAAATATTGCAATCATCAACATCTAAAAACATAAGTGGAGCTGATGGTCTTGATGGTAAAGGTGACCCTGATCCTTCTCCACTTGTAAACATATTGTTTTCTATAAGTACAGGACTGACTACATTAGGAAAATTCATAGACTCAGAGAAAATTGGACTTAACATAGGATTATCTATATTTGCAATATCTCCTATTGATATTGTTTTCAATTTAATCTCTTTAACTTCAGTTAATATCTGAGGACTTTTGTCTATTTTATCATTATCATTTTTTTTATCCCTGTTTTCTTCAGCTATTTTCCTCATCTCGTCCTCAGCTTTTTTCTTTTTTTTACTTTCTTCAAGTTTTTTCCTTATCTCGTCATTGAATTTCTTCATATCATTTTCTTGATTTTTTTCTTCTTCTATAAACTTTTTATCTTCTACAATTTTTTTTATAGGTTTTATGCTGATATCTGTTTCTTCAACATAAATACCTATATTCCTCTTAATTTTTTCTTTATGAGTTATATTATCGTCGTTTATACTAAAAACTGTTTGAGATAATGTTGAAACTGTTGGTACAGAAAAACTTTCAGTTTCTAATTCTTTAGAAATAATTGAATTTGCTTCTTTTAATATACTCTCAAGTTCTTGCTTTGGTAATGTTGAGCTAAGATTTGTTTCTTCAATGATTTTATTTATAGTATCTTTTTTATCTTTTATGATATTAGAAAATTCAATAATTTCTCCTGTGTCCATTTTTTCTATCAGGGCAGTTTCTATGTTATCAATATTTTCTTTAAAAAGTTTTGTGAATTGTTCATATCTTTGAGAGATTGTATGGGATAAAAGCTCTTGAATTTGGGTGTTGTGTCCCATAACTTCAGATATGGATTGTAAGTCTTCAAGTTCTTTTTCTTTTAAGTATTCTAAACTGAGAAGTTGAGCTTTTCGCCAACCGATTTGGTCTTTGATCATGTCTTGGTATATGCTTTGAGAGGATTTTGATAAGTTGCGGTTTTTTATATGATTTCGAAATGCCCTTTGTATTGTTGTTGCGGCAAAATTCTGTTTGGACCTTGAGTGCTTTGGAAAAGGATCTGGTTTGTGATGGATGCTGGTTTTATCTTCGGTTTTGTATTTTTTGTTATCGGATGATAATAGGAATTTGGATTTAATAATTTTTTCTCCTTCATCAAGTTTATCTTTGTTGGGTTTATGTTCTGATTTTAAAGGTTTAGGATTTTCGTCTGCTAAGATCCCTTTTATGCTTTCTGTGGTTTGTGATATTATATGAGGTTTCAGTTCTTTTTCTATATTTTTTTTAAGAAAGTTATGAGATTCAGTAATTTTAAGATTATTTTTTTCAGCATGAAAATCTTTCTCTATATTTTTTGTATATTCTTGATTTTTTTCTATTCTATTTTCGCTTTCTACTTTCTCTTCTCTAACACCCCACTTTTTCTCCAAAGGTTTTTCATAATCATTTTTATAATCCTCATAAAATTCTTTAGACTCAATAAAATTTTCTTTATATTCACTAAATTCTTCTTCAGAATCCGAATCTTCATAGTCTAAATCATGATAATCTTCAAGGCTTGAAAACTCTTCACTATTCCTATCTTCGAATTCATATTTATATAAATTCAAGTTTTTTTCTATAGGATTCTCATTATTTTGTGGTTCAGGTGATATATCAAGTTCATCTGTATCTATTAAACTTATATTTCTCTTAACTTTAACCCTAGTACTTCTATTTTTTTTTTTAACTTCATCATGTTCAGATTCGCTATAATCATTTCCTAAATTATTTGAACTTTCTCGAAATGTTCTGATTTTTTTAGATGAAACTTGATCACCATAACTTATTACATTATCTTCATAAGGTTTGAATTCTGTAACAAAATACTCTTTTCCAACACTGTTACTTCTCATGTTTTTCATTGTTTTTTGGTTTTCTTTAACCGGCCTTCTTGAAGAAATCGATCTGTATTTAGCTTTGTTGTTTTTTAAAGATAATAACATCTGAATAAGTTTATCTTTTTTAGGTTTATTGATTATCTGTGTAGTTTGAGGGGTGGCTTTCCTTTTCTTGAATTTGTGTAAATTCAACTGGCGGATCAATTTGTTCTGATGTTTTTGTTCAAGTTTTTTGATTTCGTTCATGGCGATTTTCTGTTTTATTTCTTTTTCCTTGGTAGTTTTGATTTTCTTAGCTTTTTTCAAAGAAGTTTTGATGATATGCTCAACTCGGCTTGGGCTGGTATTTTTAGCACTAAGGACTTTTTGTGATAATTCTAATTTATTCTTTAAAGAATGCTCTAAATTAGACTGGGCCCTGATTTTATCGTTTCGTTTTGATGACTTTTCTGTATCTGAATAATGAACTCCAGCAGGTAGGTTTTGTAAGACAATTTTTTTCTTAGTGTTTTTTGTAGACCTTTTTGGACTTAAACAGTTCATTTTGCAAGTTGTTAAGGACTGTTTTTTAAACAACGGGGGTTTTTTGGTACTATTCAGCTTTTGTTCAAGGATTTCTTCGTTTTTCAAGCTCTTAAGCTCGACTGGGTTTTTACGTTTTGCTGATAAGGATTTTTTTTTGTTAGTTTTTTTCCTTTTACCTCTGAGATCTTGGATTTCATGGATTTCTCTAGTCAGATTGCCTTTTAGCATTTTTAAATTACTTGGAAAAAATATGAAAGAAGTAAGAAATGATCATATAATAATAAGAAGTTGTCAAATAAACTAGAGAAAATCTTAAAATAATCATAAGAAAAAATAAAAAACTTAACTTTTCACAGAGAAAAACCAATAAAATGAAAATTCTGTACGACAGTCAATTCCTTATATTCGATTTTGATTATATTAAAATTAACTTATATTTAACTTTTGGAGATCTTAATATGCACATAAAATACAAAGTCTTAATATACCTAATTACAATCTATCATTACACAAGTCCATAAAATGATTAAAAGCTTAAAAAAATATAGAACTGATCTAATAATTTTAAATGATTTGCTTACTCTTTAAGGGATTTTACTTTGTAGTAATTAAACAGTAGTTTGTGCAATTTTAAATGGATTTGAGTCTCAACAAATTCCCCTGGTTTAAGTCCTGAAAGTTTATATGGTCCATATGAAGTCCTTATAAGTCTATTAACATGCATATGTTTTCTTTCAAAAATTGATCTTAATTCTCTAGGGTGTGATCTTGTAAGTGCAGCATTAACCCACACATTTTTGCTTTTCGAATCTTTCTTAGGAGCCCATATATGCATTGGTCTAAATTTTTTCCCTCCACATAAAATCCCAGTGCAAATCTCATCAATTAATCTTTGCTTTATTCTTCCGTTTATTCTAGCTTCGTATTTTCTTAATAAACTTGAAAAGGAAAACTCTGTTGCTTCAGCTAAATCCTTACTATTAGTCAACAATACAAGGCCTTCTGAATGATAATCCAATTGGCCAATAGGAAACACTTCAATTCTTGGGAACTTAGTTGTGTCTAAATAATGATAAATTGTCTTACGCTTATAAGGATCAACTAAAGTTGTTGTAAAATCTGCAGGCTTGTAGAACTTCCAAATCTTCACAGACTCTGGTATCGGGAATAATTTTGTATTTGTATCTTTGCGTGAAGCTATTTCAATCACGCTATTTTCATCAACTTTTTGATTAATCCAAACTCTTTGTCCATTAACTTTAATCATCCCTGCCGATAGCATTTTTTCAGCTTGAGCTCTAGAACATATGTCAAGATCATGCATTCTTTTTGTTAGCCATACATCTTCAGGAGGCATTTCAATTTTCGTCCTCACAACAGCAGCTCTTGGTAGCAACTCGTAAGGAACTAGTGGCATTTCTGGAGCTTGCAATAGTCTGGAGAAAAACCTAGCTAACATGTCAATCTGTGTAATATTAGTCTATTATTTTCTTTGAATAGTATTTTAGTTTAGAATATTATTATCAGTGATAAAAGTTAGAAAACTTGATTTTATGTTTTGTTAAGATTAGAGTATAGGCCAAAAAGGTTTTATGTTAAAATGTATTTAAGAAATGTAAATGAAAATATGAGTATTGTTGGGGAAATCATGTTTTTTATGGTTATAGGATGCTGTATTTTAGATTTTGTGTTTTGATATAATTATATTTTTTGTGTGTAGATTAGTAATGAAAATATATGATAGTTTTATATAGATTTTTACTACAAATTTTAAAAAAGAATAATTTCTTATGTTATAAAATTTGCTTAATTGCGTTATTTCTTTTTGATTGATCATTAATTTCAACTCTTTCGTAACACTACCTTTTATTAACTTATCATTTCTATTCAAAATTGCTGATTAAACTTACCCTCTATCTTTATTCTCCTTTTTACCCTTTAAAATTTTTTCTTTCTTTTACAGTTATTAAATAACCCCTAAAAATTTTTTTTTACCATTATCTTTTAAACATAAACATATTATGACGAAGCCAGAACCGATTTTGTTTTCAGGTATAAAATTTATAGTTCCAATATTAAGTCTTCATTAAATAAAAGTGTAAGATTTATATAAACATTTTTTGAATGAATCCATTTTCTTTACCTATTACAGATCCTGAACTGTACTTGATGAGAGAAAAACAGCGGGTAGAAGAACGAGCGAGTACTGCTGAACAAAGATTGATACCAGTGCATGTAAGACAGAACAAAAGAACTAGTCAAATACTAGAAGAACTAAGAAGACCAAATTCCCCATTAGAGCAATCCTTCAAAAAAAACCAACGAAGTAGAAGTTTTAATCGAGAAAACATACAAGAACTGATTTTAAGGAAAAGGGAAATTTTGTTGACTAAAAAGAAAATCGAGCACAAGAAAAACAGTATATCTTTCCTTGATACCATTGCCCATTCACGTGAAGAGGAACATAAAAAAGCCGCCAAATGCTTGGAAGACAATCTTTTGCGAGTTGAGAAATACGAAGAAAATTTAAAAACTGAAGCTAAAAGAAGGGCTGATATGGCTGAAAAAAAAACCAAAGAGCGCATTGAAAAGCAAATAGAAATTAATGAGTTACAACAAGAAATCGACCATTTATATGGGATATACGAAAGAAACACTGAAGAACTCCGTCAGTTAGTAGTACTAAAAACCTTTGTCGAAGAACTCTCAGCTTCACCTGACCCTGAAAAGTCCGTCACATTCATGACTGAAAACTTTGAAACCCTTTATTCATCCAACAACTTATTACAAAGCATAATGTCATTAGAAAAAATAAACTTATTTCTAATCCAACAAGCTCAAGAAGGGGAAATCAATTTAGAAAACCTAAAATCTAAAAACAACAACGAAATAAAACAACTTGAAAATGATATTGAACAAGTTAGTACAAATATTAAAACTATTGAAAGAAATAAAGAAATGCTTAGCACAAAACTTTCTGGAATGTTAGATGAGCATGTAGAAAAACCATTAATTAGTTTTGAAATTATGAAAAATATTCATGATTCTTTAGTTGATATTTTTTTGACTATAGGTGGAGATATGGGGACTTATCCTTCAGATTTTGAAATGCTTGAAACTTTAGAGAATTCGATACGTGCAGAGATTAATAAATCAAAATTACTTGGAGAAGAAGGGCTTAGGATAAAAGAAAAAGAAGTTGATAAACTTAGGAGGGTGAGGAATGTTGAAAATCTTAAACTTAAAGAAATTGAAAAAGCTAAAGAAATATCAGAAACTTTAGAGAGGAGGAAGAAAAAGGTTATTAAAAAAACTGGGAGGATAGGCATGGAAAGAAGTAAAATACCTGAGAAAGTTAAGGAAAAAGTTAAAGTGGAAATCCCACAAGAAATATTGGATAGGAGAGAGTTTTTAGAAGAATATATTCCTTATCCTTAAATGTTAATTAATCGTAGGATTTTCGCAAGTTCTCCATAGTTAGACTCCATCTCAAATATAAATTACATTACTTCGATATCTGATTCTTCATACAAAATACCATTGTATGTGCAGTCTTTATCTTCTTCAGTATTCTTTGATATTAAGTCAAGCATAGAAAGATTGTATAAATATTTGCAGCTGAGAGTCACTCTTTCTTGTAAAAAAAGATTGCTTTATAATTTATACTATTTCATTTGATTAGTAGCAAATGTTCGAATAGGGAACCTTGTAGAAGTATATCTAATGTTTCTACAGCTAAATATTTTTTTACTGATTCGCTAGTCTTACTGCATTCATCAATCCTCTCATAGCCGCTATTTTTATTAGTAAACCATTTCTAAATTGATGCGACCGGGTTTTAGATAAGTTTTTTTATTATATTTTCCAGATTAGTTTATACAGAATAGTATTAATATGAGAGCTACTGTAGACTCGTCCATAATTTAATTATGGGAAAGAGAATACGTAGAAAGGGCTTTAAAAAAACCCAGAGCATATGCAGTAAAGAGCCTGCTAAAGAGATGACATTTTTTGTGATGAACACTGAAAACACTTATATTGAACATGATAATGAAGGTCAGAAGATTGCTAAGCAAATAAAAGAATGTATTAATGAAATATATATAGAGCATATTAATGATCTTGAACAACGTAAGCAGAAAAGAGTTGAGTGTAAAATCCCAACTGATTTTTTCCAACCTTATAATCTTGTTGTAAACTCAGGTTATCAGCAAAAGATCAAGTGTCAAATAAAAGAACTTAAGAATTATGAGTGTTGTAATAGCTTTAGGGAAGACCTTTTGTTGTCTACTAATATTTTTATTGAATATTTGCAGAAATGTGTAAAGGAATTTGATGGGAAAAAAGGACTGCTACAAGCTATAATTATATATGAGGCATATCACACACTACAAAACTGTATAACACAGATTGGAATTATTGTTGAAGATATTGTTAGTAGGTATAATTTTGAATTAGTGCTTAAGAAAAAATTCTACAGTAGAATCGCATTTGATTATTTCGACCTTATAGAAAATGCTATTAAAAAAGAGCAAAATGAATATAGAGAAGATATTATAAGAATGAAAGGTACTTTAGAAAAGGCTATTAAATTGTCTGAAAGCGAAAAGGGTAATTTTCTTGAACCATACCCAGCTTTTTATTCTGAATCTTGCAGTGATGAAGATCCAGCGGTTGAAGCTTTACATAATCTTCCAATAGACGAGATAGTTAATATAATAAATCAAAATCAAAAAAAGAAAGGCAAAAAACTAAAGAAAAAGAGCTCGATAAGTACAAAAGAAAACTCAACATCGCCAAAATTGGAAAGCATTGATATTGACACTGAGATTGAAGATTTTAAACAAAGACTCGAACTTGAAAAGCCAATTCCAATCAAATACCGACCTTTTTTGTCAGAAGATTTTGTAGCAAGGCTTCGTCAGCAACTAAAATCTAAATAGAAAATTACCAAATAATATTTTTTAATAATCCCAAAACTTTTTACTACAAAATTCCTATATCCTACAACATTCTTCAACTACCTTCTAAATAAATATGTTATATCAATTAAACTACAATAAAAATTACCTTAACATAAACTAAAAAAAGCACCTTAAAAAATCTAAATCATAAAAACTCTTATAAAAACATCAACTTCATACAAAAACTAATCCTCAAAAGTCATAATCATTATCCACCATAATAAAATTCCAACAATAATAAACTTCAAACATCCATAAAAATCTTTCCTCAATCCAAAACTTATAAAACTCTTAAAAATACATATCTAACAATATTTCCTTATACCACAACCATTATTCTTTTTATATACATTTATTATCGTGATATGGCAAGACACAGAGGCATTCGACAGGACATTATGGATGATTATGATGAATATGAAGATTTTGACCCTATGGACGATGACGAATCCTCTGCAGACTACTACATCACTCAAGTCATTGCTAAAACAGGAGCTGTACCTCGAGACAAAGTAATCAAAGCCCTTGAAGCTGCGGACTGGGATATAAACGGCGCTGTAAAAATCCTCAAACAACGTCCTCAGCCTCAAGCTAAAACTGGTGCTCAAATGAAACAAGGCTCAACAAATTCATCCCAAGGGAAACAAGGGGCGAATATTTCTCAAGGGAAACAAGGAGCTAACGTATCTCAAAACAAACAAATGGCTAATACAACACAAAACAAACAAGGAACTAAAAGCAATCAGTCAGAAGGACAAGGTAAAAACCAAAAAAAGCCTGAAACTCAAACAAAACCAGTCGAAGTTTCAACTTCAAATATAAAAACCCCTGCACCAAGTGTAAAAACTCAAGTCTCTAAAGATGAACCAATAAAAACCTCAGCTATAGTTCAGAATCTAGGAGAAAAACACAACATACCCCATGGCCATGAGGAAATAAAAACCCAAAGAAATTTAAATATGGATTATCCTGATGTTAATAATGAAATGTAAGAAATATACAGTTTACAAGCAGTTAAACCTAAAATAAACTTAGTCGTTATAGGTCATGTTGATGCTGGTAAAAGTACTTTAATGGGTCATTTATTATATAAAATGGGTTATGTTGACCAGAAAACTATATACAAATACGAAAAAGAAAGTAAAGCAATTGGTAAAGATAGTTTTCATTTTGCTTGGGTACTTGATGCAGGTACTGAAGAACGTCAACGTGGAGTTACTATTGATGTTGGTTGTGGGCATTTTACTACAAGTAATCGAGAAATAACTTTACTTGATGCACCTGGACATAAAGATTTTATACCAAATATGATATCAGGAGCAGCTCAAGCTGAAGCTGCAGTTTTGGTTATTGACTCTTCTAAAGGAGAATTTGAAAAAGGATTTGAAGGTGAGGGTCATCAACATGGGCAGACTAAAGAACATAGTTTTCTAGCAAGGTCTTTAGGGATTACATATATAATTGTTGCTATAAATAAACTTGATACTGTAGATTGGGATCAAGGACGTTTTGAACAGATAATAGCGACTATGGATCCATTTTTGAAACTTGCTGGGTTTAAAGATGTGTTTTTTATTCCGATAAGTGGATTAAGGGGAATTAATTTGATAGAAAAACCTGTTGAAGCTGGATTGGAGTGGTATAAAGGACCAACTTTGATTCAATTGATTGATAGTATCCCACAACCACCAAGGAGTATAAGAAAACCATTTCGATTATGTATTATGGATGCATATAAACTTTCTCATGGAAGCATCATTGGCCAGGTAGTTACAGGTAAAATCGAAGGAGGAATTGTAAAACTTGGTGATAGACTTACAATTATTCCTGCTAATATCACTTGTGTTGTTAAAAACATTGAAATTAACGGAGTCCTTGCTGAAAAAGCTGTAGCAGGAGAATCAGTTGACCTTTCTTTCAAAGAAGTAACTGGAGATTTCACATTGGTCGTCCCTGGAGATGTTATATGTTCAATAGATTACATAATTCCTCAAGTCAGAAAATTCCGTGCTAAAGTTTTTACATTTGAAATCCTTTTCCCAATTACAAGAGGTATTAAACTTATGATGTTTGTGCAATCATTAAAAGTTGTAGTCACAGTGATAAAACTTATAACGCAAATTGATGGGACAACAGGTGAAATAATAAAAACAAATCCTAGATGTTTTACAAGGAATATGGCTGGGATTATAGAAGCTGAGACTGATCATAAGATTTGTTTAGAGAAGTTTACGAATTATAAATCTTTAGGAAGAGTTCTGTTTAGAGACCGTTCTGAAACTGTTATGGCAGGAATGATATTAGAGCTTATTGAGTAATTAAATAGATATTATGATTATATTTAGACTATTACCTTATTGTTTTTTTCTAAGTTTGGTTTCAGCATTGGTCATTTTGAGGTTGCTTGCGTTGTTGGAAGGTGTATCTTTAGATGTGGATTTTTTCTTGGAACCACCTCGTTGAGGGGAGACTGATGAAGAAACTCTAGATTTTGGGGATTCATGGCGCATTGATGAGGTTCTACTATGTCGACCAATATCTATACTGTTACCTCTATGATGAAACTGAGATACTTTTGAAGTTGGGGGTTTGTACAAGTTGTCTTGGGTCAATCTGAAAAGTGGTGGATGAGTTTGATCAGGTAAGTTAATGCTAAAAGCTCTTTTTTTCTTCTTAGACTTTTTCCCGGTACTTTCGATACTTTCAGATATAGTATTTCCTCCTTCCATAAGATGTTTTTTAAGTAGAAGGTAATACCCTGTTGTTTTGCTATTGTGTTTATTAGCTTCAAGGCATTGCCGAACGTAATCGATGTGTAAATTGAATTTCTGCAATAGAGAAAGTATATAAGTATCTACAGGAATCTGATTGTAGCCCACTAAAATACCTGGGCATATCTCTTCTTTCACTTGTCGATACCAAGGATGATTACGAATCTCATCTATTCCATATCTCTTATTAGGATCTGTATTCAAAATGCAGGATATAAGATCTTTAACAGCTGGGGATATAAATTTTGGAGCTTTATACTCACATGCTAAGATTTTTTTGTATAATTCTCCAGTATTTGGGTCTTCAAAAGGTAAGTAGCCACATACCATTGCGAAAAGAATCACTCCAGAACTCCATATATCCACTTTTATACCTTCGTATTTTTTCCCTGCTATCATTTCTGGAGCTGCGTAACATGGACTTCCGCATGCTGTTTGTAATAATTCACCTGGCTTATAAGTATTGCTCAGTCCAAAGTCAACAATTTTGATTTTTTTATTATGATCTAAAAGGAGGTTCTCAGGTTTCAGATCTCTATGAACTACATTTAATTTGTGAATGTAATCGATACCTGCTATTATTTGCTGGAAAAATATGCACGCTTCCATCTCTTTAAGTCTGGTTCGCTCAACAATGTAATCAAACAGTTCTCCAGAACTTGAATATTCCATGATCAAATATAACCTTGTTGGTGTTTCAAGGATCTACATAGTATTTACTTCATAGAGCTGGATTATATTAGGATGTCTGATGAGTTTTAATATATGAATTTCTCTTGAAACTCTTTCTACATCAGCAACATCAACAATTCTTTTTTTTTCTAGGATTTTTATAGCCACTTTTTCATTTGTAAGCTGGTGAACACCTAGTTTTACTTTGCCAAAGGTTCCTTCGCCTATAGACTTCAACAATGTATAATCGCCAATAGTGCGTTGTTTATTGTTGGATTTTTCTAGCATTTAATTATACTTGAAATTTGATTATTAATGAGCAATTTTTGAAAATTAGTGAAAATATAATGATTAGGATGTATTTGTAAGGAATTAAGGGAATGGAGGAGTTTTATATGATAATAAATCTGAGATTATTTTAAAAAGTGAGATATGTTGAAAGCATTTTTAAGTAATGTTATTAGAGTTATGATAGAGATTAGAAAGATTGGCTAATTAATGAATAAATACGAAATAAACTGCGTCATTGGTGAAGGTAAAAGATATACAGGAGCATATGGAGTAGTTTTAAAAGCCAGAAACAAAGAAACTGGTGAATTCGTAGCTATAAAAAAGTTCAAAGAATCTGAAGAAGACGAAGCAGTTCGTAAAACAACAATTCGTGAAGTCAAAGTTCTAAGAATGCTAAAACACGACAACATAGTCCAACTGCGTGAAGCTTTCCGTAGACAAGGAAAACTTTACCTAGTTTTCGAGTATGTTGACCGAAATCTTCTTGAAGTCCTTGAAGAAAAACCAAATGGAATCGAAGTATTCTCTACATAGCCAGAGTTTATCCAGCAGTATATTTACCAGCTTTGTAAATCAATCAATTTTTGTCATAGCCAGTCAATAATCCATCGTGATATTAAACCTGAAAACCTTCTTATTTCTAAATCCCATGCTTTAAAGCTGTGTGATTTTGGCTTTGCCCGACAAGTTAATTCACAAATTATGATGACTGATTATGTGGCAACTCGTTGGTATAGAGCTCCAGAACTTTTAGTAGGTCGTAGTTATAATACTCCAATTGATTTATGGGCTATAGGGTGTATTATGGGAGAGCTTATTGATGGTCAGCCACTTTTTCCTGGTGAAAGTGAAATTGATCAGCTTTACTGTATACAAAAAGTTATGGGGCCGTTAATACCTGAACATAAGGAAGCGTTTTTGAAAAACCCTCACTTTCTTGGACTAAGATTCCCTGAAATAGCTAAATTTGAGACTTTGGAAAAAAGGTATATGGGGAAAATTGGTAAGACTGGGTTGAATTTTATGAAATGCTTGCTTAGTATGAACCCTGATGATAGGCCTACTGCTGCACAAGCATTGAGTCATCCGTATTTTGACACTTTTCGTGAAGAATCGGCTAGGCCACAGACTTCTTCTGGGTTGAATAAGATTGGGAACTACTACCAAAATAAGTTTTCAAACTTCCCGATAGGCAAAAAATTCGCAGGGCCAATTGGTTCTGGAAATCCAGCACCTAAAACTGATGGAAGTGATCAAAGATCGAAAACAAGGTCTTCTATGTTTGTGTCAGAAATCAATGAAATGGACCATACTTCTAATAGAAAAGACCCACCAGTTAGGCAAATTGTTGAAGAACCGAAACCTAAATATCCAATGTTTCATATAACTGAGGAATCTGAAATTAAAAATCGGACGAAATCCTTGAAAAAGAAAATTAAAATTTATGATACTGGGAAATTCCCTAATAAGCATTCTAAAAACAAACCAAATGGTGATTATGTAGATTATGAAAGTGTTTCAGGGCATGCATCTACTAAACAGTTACCACTTATCCATCATCATTATAACTTTGAAATTTCACAGAAAAAAATTGAATTGAAAAGCAAAATGAAAGATGATGGACCTGATTTGTGTGGAGGACCTGAAGAGAAATTCTATAAAATGAGCAAGATTCCTAAGAAGTTTTAATACAAGAATAGAAATAATGGATATAAATTATAATGATGGTGATAATAGTTATAAGGGTGAAATTTCTTATATAATAGCATAAAAAAAGCATATAAATCCTATATGGAAAACTTATGATTAACATTAAAATATTATTTTATTAAAAAGCCTTATAAAAGCATACTACCCTCTTATTAATATTCTCATAAATATCTACCAAAAGCATTATCAAAACATCTAAAAAAACTATTAAAATTATTCTAAATTTATTAGGCAAATTCTAATTAAGTTCAGCTTCAAATTTTTTCATCCCATCAATCATAGCTTTAACAAACTTAGGTGTTAGATTTGTGCTCATATTCTTAACAATACCACTAGCTAAACTTTGCCCGAAATTTGCTTCACTAACACTAGTCACTAAAGTAATATTTCCATTTTCATCTTTAGGTATAGTTTGTATATAATACCCTGCAAGAACAATTTTAGCTCTAACAATACTAGTTGTTTCAGGTACTAAAGATGAGTTTATTGAAGTACTAACATCAACCCAAGCATCTTCTAAATGTAATTGTTGGCCTACAATCAAAACATCACGAGGAGCCATAGTTAAGAATCGTTTATATAAAGTGTAATAAACGGCTATATCACTTGAAATATCACATATTTTCTTACATTCAGATACATGCGAATCCCAATCCTTTCGTTTGTCTACCAGCCTTAAAAAATTAGCCACTTTTTCTGCTGGAAATGAACATTTCCATATAGACATAAGACTATATCCTCCTGAAACATCTTTTAAAAGGACTTCAACTGCGTTTTGTGTTAAAACTTTCTTATAACCAAGTTTTTCAGGGTCTTGTCTTATATCTTCTAAAAATTTCTGCATTGTTTTATTGATAGTATCGATAAGCTCAGTTTTAGAAAGGGCTTCTGATTCAGTATAGGTTTCTTCCATAGTTTCATTTTCAAATAATTTGCTTCTGTTATAATTAGAGTCTTCAAGTGAGGAATTATCATAAGGGTAAGCAGAAGTACTATTTTCTATAGTTTGCCCTTGGAGTTCTTTAGAAAAGCAGTTATAGCAAGAGTAATTGTTCCCCATTATTCTAAAAAACCCTTTATAATATGTTAGAAGTCTTGATTATGAGAGATATGCTTTTTTTTTTTGCAATGTAAAACTAGTGTTTTTGGTTTGAATAAAATTATATGTTTAGTTTTAGGATTGAAAAAGTAATAAAAGAAGTCAAAATTTTATAAGGTAAATAAGAAGGTTAAGGAAAAAGTTGCTGTTTGAGATAGTTAAAATATGTGGAGTTTTATAATAACAGGATTAAGAATTTGAGAAATAATCAATAAGAAAAAGTGTTAATGCAAGAAAAGGTCAGTTAATAGGTTTTATGTATTTTTCATTTGCTTATAAATTTGAAATGGGTTGTTGTCAAAACTCATCAATGGAAACCGATATCGCTTTAGACAGGAGTAGTCCACCTGAAACTTCAATGAGACCTATGCCTTTAGTTCATCTTTCAAGTGACTCTGATCAAAAATTCACTCCTACTCCTTCTTTTGGATCAGCGAACAAAAAGTTTATGTTTGAATTTAGAGATAAAGAACCTCTTGAAATAAATTAACTTGTAGATAAGATAATACTTATATTGAAATAGTAGAATAATGATTAGGTGTATTAAGATATTTGTTTATTTGGCATATATATATTTTAAACATAAACTTCAGTTGACTTTATGTAAATAATTATTTGTATTGAATTGAGGATTTGTTTAGGGTGTTAAGTAAAAAATATTAGTTAAAATAAGGTTAAATATTAGAGTTTTTCTTAAGGGCATTAGGTAAGTTATGAAGATACTTGCTAGGTGTTAGGTTTTTGAATTTTATGTTGTGAATGAAGAAATAATTCAGATGATGATACTTGATGTAAATTGTTGTTAGGTGTAATTGGAATTATGTAGACAATTTATGATGATTTTTTTAGAGATAATATTTTGAAATTGGTGTTAGGATGTTTAGAATTATTTTTGACTTTTTATAGATGGAAAAATATATTGGGTGAAGTTAAATTTGATAGAGAGGGATGAAAATTTATTGTAAATATTTTTACTATCAAAGAGTTTTTGTGTGATATGTAAAGAAATTATATAGGTATTTATTGATTTTTAAAATTAAAATCGTTTTGGTAAGTTTATTTTCTTCAGCATTTTATTAAAAATGATATCGTATGACTAAAGAGGTTAATACTTCCATTTTACAATATATAGCACATAATGTTTTAAAAAAGAAATGACTTAAAGCTTTCATAATTAATTATAGTATTAGTAATTTATTATAACTTCTAACTCATTTTTATTAAATAATATTAAAGTTTTATCTTAATACTATATTAGTTTTGTAGTTAAATAATAAAACATATATACTTCTTCATTTAATTGGAGTCAGCTTCCACAAAAAACACTTATATATTCAACCTTCATTATATTTACCACTCCAAACAAGCATAACCTTTAAAAAATCATCATATTTTCCCGCCAGCCAATCACCTCATCTCCAAACCCAAAACTGCTAAAAAAAACCTAGTAGAATAAAATAAACTAATATGTCAGCATGTTGCTTCTGCTTTCACAAAAAGAAAAAACTTCAAAACGAAGACCTTTTAATCCAAAAAGAACAGCAAGACCACTACCAAATCCTCATCGAAGAACCCCCACGCAAACTCTCAACAAAATCTTTCAATAAAAATAAACCAGAATCAGACTTTCAATTAGAAGGTTCAATAGAATCAACTTCAATCCCAGAACCATCAGAATCAAGAAATTCAGTCTTATCAGTAGTAAACAATGCTCTTCTTTATTTCCCAAGTAATGATCAAATATCCCCATGTTCAGATTATGTCACAAGCCAGTTTCATAATTTTACTAAAATCCTTGAGCTAGAAGCGAGTTCTGATTGGGAGGTTAAGATTGATAAGCCATTTGCTTGTATAATGCTAAAAACAGAAACTTCATCTCATCCTGGAATCCCTATTTTAAAAGCTTTTTTTGATATGGAACTTGATGCTTATCCTCAGGATTTATATGAGATTTTGTATTTACCAGAATATAGGATGAGATGGGATACTGATATTCAAATTTTTTATGAGATTGGGCACCTTGCTGAAGATGCTGTTCAGTATTATATGCATAATAAAGCACCATGGCCATTTAAAGATAGGGATTTTGTGGAAACTAGATATAAGAGAAATAGGGTTAATGGAGATATTGAGATATTATATTTGTCTTTAGATCATAATGAGTTCCCTGAGAAAAAAGAAAAAGCTATTAGAGCGGAGACTATAATAGGAGGGCAAATATTTAGAAGAAGGGTTTCATTGAGTAATGGTAAACCTTCTTTATATGTTACAACTATTTTTCAAGCAGATATGAAAGGAGATATACCTAAAAAAGCTTTAAAAATAACAGTGCCTACAAATATACTTAAATGGTATAGGACTGTTAAAAAACAGCTGCAGATAAAAATCCATAGCTAGGAATTTAATATTAAAATGGGAACTAGACTAACAAATCTTATCAGATATATCGATTATTATTATTATTATAAAATCATTTTTGTATTATAAAATTCTCAGTGTATAAACTATATAAAACTTATACACAAATTCTATATAAAAACAAAAATCTTCATATAAAAACAACCAAACATCTAAATTTTCATTCAAAAACACCCAAAATCCCAACCTTTAAAAATTTTTTTTTCCTTAGTAAAGCATTGAGATTTTTGTTGACATTTATTTCACTATAAAATGATTGGTTTATTTTTAGTCCTAGCATCAGTCTCTGCCCAAACCCCTCTTTCTCCTATGTGGCCAAATACATTCTGGCAGCCCTTTAATGAAACTACTAAATACTCGCTAATTGGAACCCATTCAACAACTGGGAACTTTTATTACGATTGGACAATTAAAGCATATAGAGTTGATAGGGCTAATGGAAGATATGATAGATATTGTGGCTTAGCTGGACCTTATGAGTTTGAAAACACACCTTGTAGCCATATAGTGAACAATGGTAATAGGTTTTTATATTACTCAAGTCTCAACAAATGTTGTTTTTGTTGTAATGCTGCAAATGGATGTGGGATGCTTTTCCCTGGATGGATGACAAATGCTACTTATATTGACACTGAGATTCATAATGGAGTGATGACTTATAAATGGGATAAAAAAGGACTTCAAGACAATTTTATATATGAAACTGTTGGAAGTGTCCCTGTTGATAGGGTTACTGTTAGTATATATCAAGTTTCAGATGATGATATGGAATTTGGTAGTAGAAGTTCAACTTTACCTGCTGGAATATTGAATTTGCCTAGCATTTGCAATTTGAATACTAACTGTGAGACAGCTGCATGCTCAGCATTGAGAAGCCAAAAAGTTACATTTAAAGGCCTTTAGGTAATAGAATAGTTTTAATATGTGTGGTGAAAAAATAGAGAGGAAATATCTGAATGAAATAAAAAAAATTGAAATCACTTGGGAAAATTTGACAAGTGGATTATTAGATTTATTGATGTTAGTAGTTTTTATTGGTGTTTATGATATAAATTTTAGTATTTTTGTAATTTGAAAGACTATGGAAAATAAGAGTAATTATGCTGAGTTTGAGAAATTTATATGTTATAGTCTTATATTTATAAGTAAAACCAAACATGCAATAAAGACTTGATCCTAATATATTATCAATATTTTTATGATAATACTTGATGAAAGCATATAAAAATACATACACGCATTCTATCTTTAAAAATCTCCTAATAATTTAAGTAATTTAACAAATCAAAAATAAACACCATAATAAAAATATCAAATCACTATTTTTTCCATATCATCAATATCCCATAATCACAACTATTTTCAAATTATCAAAGCCCCTTCTTTTACTTAGCCAATATCTAAAATCGTTACTTTAATTAATTCTTGAGTTTCAAAGCTCCCTCCGCCCCTTTAAATTCAGGTAAACTATTTGTTAATTGTAGACTTTTACCAAATGAAAATGTTTGTTCCCCTGAATCTAAAGAACTATTATTATGCTGATACACCATTCCCGTTTTATGAACCCTTTCTGAAGATTCTTGTAGCATATTCTGAATTGCACTCAAGAAGATTTCCTCATAAAGATTTAAAAGCAATTCAATAATCTCATCTTTAGCAATCAATCCTAAACTTGACAAAGCTTTAAGCTTAAAAAAAATTTCAATCTTGAGTATATTTTTTAAAGGAAGAATATCTTCATTATTCAAAGGTTCTGGCTCATTTTTGGTAAGCTTAGATAATAATTGTGAGATGAAGATTAATGGGTCTGACATATTTATAAGAAAAAAATAGAGTTAATTCCTAAATATTATTCCTATTTAATTTTGACCAAAAAATGAATCGAGGTCTGAATTACATCCAGTTGGGCATTTTTTTTTCCTACTAAGCCAATCAGCTAAACAAATATTATGGAAATTATGCCCACAATTAAGAAAACTTATTATATGTCCTTTTTCAAAGTCCTCCATACATATAGAACATCTTTCTTTATTTTCACATTCTTTTGTATATACTACTTTTTCAAGCATTTGAATAACATTAGGAGGATATCCATTGCCTTTATCATAATTTTGTATATCAAGTTCCATAAGTTGCTCATAGGATAAGTTTTCTTGAAAATAAAGAGATGGAATAGATTCTTTTGGACTAGAGAATAAATTAGGACCTTTGTTTTTTTTTAGCTCGTGTATTGATGGTGGGTATTTATTTTTCATTGATAAGAATTTTTCATTTTGCTTTCTTTTTGATTCTTCTAGTTGTTTCTCAATAGAATTATAAGAATGTTGGATTATTCTTGATGAATTTGGATTGGCTAATAGACCTAAAGGTGGAGGAGTTTGCAATTTGTTGCTAAATTTTTCAGGGTTATGTTTTTTTATTTCTTCTTCAATAGGTTTTTCTGGGTTATTTTTTATTATTTGTTGTTGAGATTTCTGATTATAAAATTCATTAGGGCTAAACCAATTAATTTTACCTTCGCTTAATTCATCAGTTAAACTATTGGGTTTTAGTGCATTTGATGATTTAGATATTGATCCTAGAGAAGGTTTTATGATTTTCATATAATCTTCATTTGAAGACCCTGGTATTTTCTCATCAGTTGCAAATGTTACCACTTGAGCAGGTTTGATGTTTTTTTGTTGTTTACTAAAGTCCTCTATATGGGTACTCTTTAAGGTAGGATTTGATTCTTTTTTTGCTTCGCTAATTTTTTTTTCTATTAGTTTTTCATAAAAACTATCCTCACTGCCTATATTTGGATTGTATTTTTCAACATTATCTTGATTGCTTTCTTCATAATTTTTTTTAAGATCATAAACTTTATTGGAAATATTTTCGGTTGGAGTTTTGCTGAATTTTAACTGAGCTATTTTTTGTTCTTCGGTAATCTGATTGGTTTTTTCTTGTTTTCTAAAATTTTCTTCAGCTTCTTTTTTTTTTAGTTCTTCAAAATGTGCAGCTTGTTTTATCTTAATTTCTTCTCTTAACCTTTTCTCAGCTTCTTTTTTTTCTAGTTCTTCTCTAAGTCTTTTCTCAGCTTCTTTTTTTTCTAGTTCTTCCCTATATCTTTTCTCAGCTTCTCTTTTCTCTAGTTCTTCCCTATATCTTTTCTCAGTTTCTTTTTTTTCTAGTTCTTCTCTATATCTTTTCTCAGCTTCTCTTTTCTCTAGTTCTTCCCTATATCTTTTCTCAGCTTCTCTTTTCTCTAGTTCTTCTCTATATCTTTTCTCAGCTTCTCTTTTCTCTAGTTCTTCCCTATATCTTTTCTCAGCTTCTCTTTTCTCTAGTTCTTCTCTATATCTTTTCTCAGCTTCTCTTTTCTCTAGTTCTTCCCTATATCTTTTCTCAGCTTCTCTTTTCTCTTGTTCTTCTCTAAGTCTTTTCTCAGCTTCTTTTTTGTTTAGTTCTTCTCTAAGCCTTTCCTCATTTTCTTTTAGTTCTTTTATATGTGCAGCCTCTTCTTCATATATCAATTTCTCTGCAATGTTTTGTCTACATTTATCAATACTATATTTTGTTTGATGAAATTGATACATGTATTCATAAATATATTCATCTGGAACTAAGACAAGGTTTGGATAAGTGTTTTTTATATTAGCGATGATAGTTTTTTCTTCTATAGAAAGGATAATATCATTTGATTTTTCTGTTATCATATTTATTATTATAAGGTAAAAAAATGATTTTATAGATTTAAGTGTATTAAAGGATTATAAATTTTTTAACTATGCATGTGAGCCACTTCGGCATTTGGGAAGAAGTTTTTTTGGTTTTACAAGATCGATATCAGTTCTTTGATGAATGTAAACACTGATGATTTTTTGTGATGAAAATTTGTAAATGTTTATATTTGAGTATTCTATGTAAGAAAATATTAAAAATCCTGGGAAATAAGGGGATTTGCTGATTATGTGAGTGAAATGCAAAAGATCTTCGTGTAGAGTGTTGGAAAAGGTGATATTGTTTTGATCTAAGTAAAGAGTTGCGACTGGAGGAAGATCTGTTAATAAAATGTGTGCATCAGGCATTGGAAACAGCTGTTGTCTAGTATCCATATACAAATAATGAAAATTCTCCACAGCTTTAATATGTGAAAAATCAATCTGAACCGTATAAGCAAAACAATTATGAGCAAGAGCAAGAATACTCAAAGATCCAATCGCAAAGCAAAAATAATTAGCAAAAGGCAGCTTATAAGTAGAAGTAGTCCTATATAATAATTACAATTTAATCAACCCTCTTGCTGCTAAGAAATTCGTCACAGGTAAAAAAACATAACTTGAAAACCCAAAAAAAGCCCAAACAACAAAATAAACATAAAAATCTAAACCTTTCAAGGCAGGATCAATCAATAATTTCAAAGGATTTTTTGATAAAATTCCTGATACAACAAGTGCTAAAGGTAATTCTCTATATATATTTCCAGTAAGAATATATGAAGATGAATGAAAATAAATTCCTAATACAAGTAACCCTTGCCATAATATAAAAGCACCTAAACAAATAATGCTTAAAAGTTTTTTCTGTGATAAAAAAGCTAAAAAACTTAAAGTTCCAATAAGATAAGCATAATTGTTTATAAGAAAACGTGAGGAATTGAAGCTTACTGAACTTTGCAATAATGTTATAAGATAAAATGCTACAGCTGTGTCTTCGCCATGAAGATGCTCGATTTTAGTTTTGATAGACTTTGAGCATATAAAAAATAGGATTACTAGGAAGATTCTGGATGCTAAAATTGTTACTTTGATACCAAAAAGAGAAAAGACTGGATAGAAAATGTATGAAAAAATACAAGATATAACAGAACCTTTTTCATTGTGGATAAGAATATTGTGGATTTGATCAGCATCAGATTCTTCAGAGAGGGTGTAAGGGAAGAGGATGATATAGTAGGCTTGGACTGAGAGGAAAATATAATCCCATTCATTTTTCATTGTATTATGGAAATTAGGAAGAGTTTATTAGTATAAGGTAAATACAAACTAAAAAGTTAATAAGGATGTGAATTTGTGTATAGGATTTTTATAAGGAAAATTAAAAATTGTCGTATCTAAACATTTCATGAACTTTAAATCAAATCTATTTACACATAAAAAAAAGCCTGACTACTCATAACATTTATAGTAAATGCTTAATAGATTCATTATCAGGGCCTAATACATTAATAGCTTGATCTCTAGTTACAAAACGACCCTTAACCCTTAACCTATTATCAGCAACTTTTTTCCTACAATCATAATATATGCGTTTTTGCCAACTTCTTTTTTTCCTCTTCTCCAAGTACTTGGCAATTTTTTCTTTTCTCTGTTTCATAGTCAAAGTTCCAACAATTTGCATAGGATTTTTTTCTACCAAATGATTAGAAGTAACTCTTGAACAAGTCTCATGCTTTTTTTTATTCAACTGAATCTCAAAAAGCTCATCTAAGTTCAATTCATGCACCTCACTTTCGCTTGGTTGTGTGATAAATTCTGGCAAATTCCTGTCTTCTGACATGAAGTCGATTTGCAAATGAATTAGATTGTCTTCAGGAATGCCGATTGGATTGCTCAGAAGGTCTATAAATGAATTTTTTCTGTTAGAAAAACTGAATTCATCTGTTTGGAAATCTTGATAAGCTAAGTAAACAGAAAGTTCATCTTCAAGACCAGACATAAGCATATTTTATTTGCAATGAGAAATGATAGTTTGGAATTTAGATCTGATGATTTGATTTAATAATTTGGTAAGATGGGTTGTGAGGATGATTATGAAATATTGTCAGAAAAGGTTAGTTATGTTCTTATGAGAAATTTGATGATTTTATTTTTGGGTAAAAAAAAATTTTATTAAGATTTAGAAGAAAGAATTGTGTGAATTAAATGGGAAGAGAAGTTAGAGAAAATATGATTGAAATAATGCATTTGCATATGATGAAATGATAAAGATAAAATGAAAATTTAAAGATTTGGCTTTGAAGGATATTAGGCTGGAATAGTCGAGTTTTATAAGATGTTAAGGAATTAAATTTTATTTGATTTTGGTGCTAATATAAATTAGTCAAGACTATAAATAATTTTTTAGCTGTAATCAATACCAACCTAATTTTCAGAATCCTATTTAGTATCTTTTCACTTAAAACTAAGCATTTTTACTAAATTTCCAAAATTTATAGAAATAAAAACCAAAATATATCAAATATCTCTAACACTATCATCATTATCAGTTTAATTTTAACAGCAAAATAAAACATCTTAAACTAAAACTTCTTACAAAACTCATCAATTTCTAAAAGTTTATCTACCTCATAACAAGTTTTCCATACTCAAAAAATCATCTACCAAAGTCTGAACTCTTTCTTCAAACAAAAATCTTTATTTCTACAATTTTTTTTTAAACAAATGATTTCTTTAAAATTTAACATTTTAAACATATACCCTTCACAGAAAGCATATAATTATTAATGGAAATATTAAACAACAGAGAATTCGAGCAAGAAAGCACAGCAAATAATCTTATTAACTCTAGAGTAGGAACAATAAAACTAAACAACACTACCTACTTCAAAAAAATTGGTAAAAACTCATTATTACAAGAATACACAATAATCAAATCTTTACAAAGTGAATACACAATAACAGCCTTAAATCTTTCCCAAGACGAAAAAACAATGATATTAGAATACTGTAGTAAAGGTGATTTATCAAATCATTTAAGACTAACACAAATTGAAGATATCATATTTATTTTTAAAGAAATGTGTGAAATTATAGAATATGTTCATTCTAAAGGATATTGTCATTTAGATATAAAACTAGACAATTTTGTAATTTCAGATAACAACAAAATCAAACTTATAGATTTCGGGCATGCTCAAAAATCAAAATATAAAATAAAACATCAACTTGGGACTATAATTTATAATAGTCCAGAAAGAGTTTTAGGTAATTATGATGGGATTAAAGCTGATGTTTTTTCACTTGGGGTATGTCTTATGATGATGCTATGTGGATTTCCTCCATTCCCAGGATCTGAAGAGAAGATGAGACAAAAAATTATACTTTTTAATGGGAATCCTGATTTATATTGGAACTCAGTACATGATCATATGGCTAAAACCTATAAAAATTTTAATGGTCTTGATGAAGAAGCTACAAAGTTACTTGAGTTATTATTAACTGAAGATCCAGAGAAAAGACCTTGCATAAGTGAGGTACTTCAACATGATTTTTTTGTAATCTAAAAATTTGTTATTCTTTACATATAAATTTTTGTAGACTATATTTTTATACAACATTAATCCTGCAAAATAATCTAATACTATAATAATATATCAACTTTTACAATAGTTTTCTTATAAACATAAGTTTGTCAATTAAAAAAAATTATATATAAAGGCTTAAAATCTTTCAATATTTACTTAAAGAAATAGAATCCTTAGGGTTGATTCTTAAAACATAAAGTGGGATTTCTAATTCTTCATCTATTTTCCCATGTATCATTCCAAACAAAAATCCTCCTTCAATAACTAAACACTTATTATTCACTTCAGCCCTAAGCGATCCTTTAGGATGTAATGCAGAACAAACTTTAAACCTAAAGACTTCTTTACAAACTTCAATACATTTATCCCCAGACAAACTTCCTTCTAATTCAATAACCTGATTTTCCCCTTTAATTTCAAAACTAGGGATCCATAATTCTTGAGCGACTTGGACTTTTTCAATCTTCCCCAATATATCTTTAGCAAAAAAGAAAGGGTTTTTCACATTTTCATAATCCCCAGGAATAAAAAATACACTATAAAAAGGGTCTTCAGTTGTAATAATATAAACAGTTTTATCATCGCTTTTAAGTATTTCAATATCTGTAAGAATTCTTGTGTATTTTTTATTTTTATATATCACAGGGAAAAATTTACCCCAAGAAAGCCCAAGAGCTGAGCAAGAAATCGATGTCTCAAGAGAGTCATTAAGTTCTAAAAGAGATAAGTTTATAGATTTCATATCTTTTGTTGCTAAATCAACCGATATGTCTTTACGATATCGAAAAGCTGGAGGAATTCCTTTCATTTTACCATAAAGTGAGGCGAAATACTCATTAGAAGTCCCACCTAAAGGTTTTAATGCACATAAAATCCCTACAGCGCTACAGTATTGGCCTGATTCTACTTGTTTTAAAGTTGTAGAACCAATTTGTAAAGCACAACCATATGATATTTGTATACAATCATCAAATATAGACTCAGTATTAATAATTTCTGTTGTATCAGAACGGCGAAGTCCAAGTAATTGTACAGGGGTTTCATTTATAGCATAAATCATTTGTTTCCATCTAAAACCTAACTTATCAAAAACTTGTTTTATAGACTTTTCTGACTCATATTTCCCTTGTTCGTTGATTTTCGATATAATTCCAACTCGGATTTCAATACATGGATACTCTTTCCATATATATTTGACGATTTCTTCAGATATTTTATTAAAAGATTCAGTGTCTACAGCTGATATATGAGATATATGCAGACGATTATGCATAGATTTTTGGTTTTCAAGGTTAAGGGTAACTAGTCCTATAATATTTTTATCCATTTTCGCCCATAAAAAAGCTGGATATCTCATTGTTAAAGCATTCGCATAAGCGTTTATTGGTTTACCCATACTATCTTGTATCAAAACTGGTACTTCATCACTATAATTTATAATTTCATTCTCAATATCCCCAGTAATCTCATCAAAAATTATATCTTTAGAATGATTATCTATAGAAATTCGGCTTCTGCTTTGATTTACACTTAGCACTTTAGGTGTTGTAACTGTTTTTTCTTCACATGGTTTCATCCCTTCATTAAGCAATACAGTTTCACTATCTTTGATTTTTTTCAATAAATAATTTTGTATTGGAAGTTCGATTTTGTCGTTATTCGCCCGGAAGTGGATGAAAAAAGGGTCATTTGGGACGAAATCAATAAAAGAAGCCATTGGGGTTGCTGCTAAAAATTTTATGTCATTTTGCATTTTGATAAGATAATTTTCGTTTTCCCATATAAATTTCATGTTTTCTGGTATGGATTCAGGGTCTATTTCATGAATGTTTTTCCTCCATGCTTGTATACATTCAACAACATGTATTGAAAGCATTCGTAAATTCAGCAAACTTTCAACTGAATTATGTTTAATTGCGCTAGATGCATTTAATATAGTATTAGCGAAATCTTTTAATTCATTTAAAGAATGCTCTCTAGCTTTAACAGCCCTAATTGCTAACTGTACTGTATTTTTATCTGATTTAAGTAAGTCAATTTCTTTAACTAACATTGAAGATTGTTTTTTAATTGGAAGTTTTTCTATTGCTTGTAAGAAAACTTCTCTTTGGGGTTGTGGAATTGATTTTTGATCCCATATTGTTATGAGTGAATCCTTCAGTTTTTTAATGATTTGATTTTTGATAACTGGCGGTCTTCTTATAGATTTTGATGATGCACACTGGACTAAGTCTTTTGAAGAAATTTCTTTTTTTTTACGTACTCTTCCTGGGCCTATGATGATTTTTTTTTTACGGTTTGTTATGCCCATTAACTGTAAATGCCTATCTTGGAGTGCATTGTAATCAGGAATTCGGCCTAGATGGAAACGATTATCCCAAGACTGTTCACGAACTTGAAGTTCTTTTTTTGGGGATAACTTGAAAGGCCGCGAACCTGGAATTCTTAGCATACCGTGATCTAGCATTATTTTTATAAATGGAAATTGTTGAATATCACTGAAGAGTTATGGGGTTGGAAACTGTGGGTTTAGAGAAAATATTATAGGTTGAGATTTTGTATAGATGAGGAATTGATTGGGTTTGTATGATGCGATAATTTATGATATTTTTAGGTATTTTTTATAGGGTAAAAATATAGTTTTTATGTTTATTATGTAATTAGTTATGGTTATAAGTTATTAATAAAATTAACTATATGCTTTTTTATTGTAATAGCGATTGATAATTTATTTGGGATTGAGTTTTATTATATTTTATTGAAGTTTTAGATTTTTTTTCATTAGGAATTACTGGATGAAATTTATATTTCTAATTTGTGAATGGTATACTTTTAAAAACTGAAAATGTATATAAAATTATTATTTAATAACAGCATAAATAATTTTCCTATTGTGAAAGACAAAGATAGAATCTACTAATTTTTATATAGAATTTAAGAATTTCTATACATTATGGATACATTAAGATTTAGAGAGTATTTAGTATTTTTTGATCTGTATGCTAAAAATCATAAGATTAAATAAACTATTTAAAATATTATCTAATAAACACTATCATGGCAAATAAAAGTGTTCACGGACTTTTCTCTCCTCTCGAAGTAGTCTCAACAAACAATCTTCTCAAGATCCAACAAGACCAATGCAAAATAAGAATGTCCCGTATATACTACTCGAGTATCTTTAAAATCTATTACCTTTCTTTAATAGTCCTTTGTAGTGTTTGTATCTTCCTTACACTTTTCGATTTCTATCAAAACACAAGTATTTTATTCCTATTAGAAATCCTTGCATCAGTATTACTTGTTTCTGAATGCATTTATCGTGGGTTTATGCAAGGATGGAACATTTATATAAAGCGACTTTCTAATGCTATTGATTTGATAATAACAGTTGTCAGTATTATCCTAATTTGGATCGGGTATAAAATTGGTGGAGGCATAGGGGAAATAGATGAAGTAACAGCGATAGGGATTTTAATAGTGAGATGCGGGATACAATTAATAAGATTGATAAGAGCTTTAAGGAGAAGAAAAGATCAGGATATACAAATTATTGATTTAAATGGAATTAGTGAAGGGGAAGAAATGCCTCAGCATACAGAAAAAAATCTTAGAGCTCCTAGACCTTCAGATAAACAGAGGAAAACTGGAAATAAAAAACGTTATGACGACTCTGTTGATGAGTCAAGATAATCTTTAATATTTTACTAAAATTATATGGTCTTTTTAGGGCAATTATTTAGAAGAGGATTATGATGAAATTTAGGTTTTGCGTTAGTTTTATATTAGGTTTTCTCTTTAATTTGGAAGACTTTTTGATATCTTTATTTGTTGATAGTATTAAAATTGGTATTTTTTCAGTCGAATTATAATTGTAATTATTATTTTTAGTTTTTAAAAAAGATAAGGTTTATCAAAATCTAGTTGTAAAATTAACCGGTTTTTTAATAAAGTATAAATATTATATTTATTTGTCTCTCTTTACTTTAACATGGATTTTACTCATTTCACTAACTTCTTCACTAACTCGGATGCTTGCATCAGTTATGTTTTGAATTGCAGCAACCCTTGATTTCCTCTTTCTTAGTATAAAATCAAATGTGCTAAGGCCTTTAAATTTAAGATAAATGTGCAGAATCCCTAAATGCAGTGACATAAAAATTGATATTATACATTTACACAGATTTAAAAGAATTGTGATATCTTTTGGAGTCAAGATAAATTTATTTTTAACCAAAAGTACAACTATAGAACAACAACTACAGCATTCAAACAAAAACACAAGCACAACAAGCCTAAAAAAATAATCATAATTTGCTTTCCCAATACAATTATTTACAAACTTACAATGATGATCAAAATAACTAACACATCTATTACACTTCATACAATGTTTAGTTTTTCCATTTGTAACAGGAGATTGACAAAAGTGACAAAATCTTTTAAACTGTTCTTTTAAGCAATCTTTAAACCTTAATATATACTTACGCATCATTTTCTGAGTTTCTAAATGAAGTAACAACAGTATCTGTAGGGTTTATATAAGTTACTAAGAATGCATGTATAGTAACAAGTATTAGGAGTATTCCATAAGTACTAGCAAAAACTATCTTCAATTCAGTTCCAAATTCGAGAATGACTTGGAATATGAATACTAAAATATCATAAAAAAATATCACCCATGTAGCTATTTGATATTTGCCCATTGGTAATGAGAATCCGCTATTTCGAAATCGTGATTTTGTTTCCATTTCTTAAAGATTTATACTTTATTATTAAGTATAAAAACTATTAGGGTTTAATAAGTTATCATAGGGTTGGTAATTTTAATGTTTATTTGAGAGTTGGAAATTTTTAGTTTTTGAAAATTTTCAAATAAAATATGAAGATTATGATTCTTTTTTGATTGGGGTGCGTGGATAGTTAATCAAAAATAGAGATTATTGTTTTATATAGAAAGTTGTCTATAATAAAAAAAAAACTATTAGGTTGTTTAGGAATAGAATATAATCCAAAGTGAATATTGTGTTTGATATTTTGATCATGATAAAAATATTTTAAGATAGTTATTTTTGTTAGGAATATCAGCGTACTTTTATTTGAAAATATCTTGAATATTTACACATATTTGTTATATTAAAATACCCTAATTATCTATAAACAAACTACTTAAACTATCATTACAATCCCTATACTAATTATAATCATCATAATATACTAGTAAGTTTATTATTTTTGAAAATCACTCACAAAAGTTCCTTTTTATAATTTAAATATTTCCTCTTACAACATCCACCAATTCAATAAGCCAGAAACAGAAAATGTGTTTATAATTACTCTTTAAAACCCTATACCTCAGCAACAAATTTATTCAAATTCATACAAATTTTTTCAAATTCCTCATAGTCAATAGCTTCATCATGATTTTTATCTGCTTCTCTCATAATCTCTAAATAATCTTCATCACTTAAACCAGGGATCATTTCTTTCAATTCATTTATATCAATTTTCCCATCTCCATTAATATCAAAAGTTTTAAACGCCGACTGGAGTTTTTTCTTCGATAACGTTCCTCTCCAATCCATAGCCGCAGTAAGAAATTCTGAATAATCAATAAAATCACTTCCATCAGCATCACATTCTTCAATAATCCTTTCTATATCAAAATATTTAGTAAATCTAACTTTTTCTATCCCCTCCATAATTTCTTCCCTACTTAACTTTCCATCTCCATTAACATCTAAAATCATAAAAGCATTTTGAAGTTCTTTAAGCTCTTGTTGTGTAGATAAATGGGATATTATAAACTCAAAAGTAGCATGTTGGATTTTTTCCTGTGATCTAAAAGATATAAGATTTTTAACAGAATCTAATCTTATTTTATGACATAAACCATTCATATTACTTTGTATCCATGGATGCATCATGATTTCTTTTGCCATAGGCCTTTTATTTGGATCTTTATTTAATATCAACCCTGTTAAATCCTTAGCATCCTGTGACACTTTACTCCATTCTTTATCAGGAAAATCAATTTCCCTATTAGCAATTTGTCTAATAGTATCACTTTCCTTTGACCCTAAAAAAGGTAGATACCCACAAAGCATAACATATAAAATAACCCCACAACTCCATAAATCACTTTTTTCTGTAAACATATTATTAAAAACCTCAGGAGCTGTATAATGTGGCTATTTAAATATTACCTGTCCATATCTTCGTGCAGGAGAAAAACTATTACTAGTAAGCCTTGATATCCCGAAATCTATAACTTTTAAAGGAGAGTTTTTCGATTCATCTACTAATAAAAGATTCTCTGGTTTTAAATCTCTATGTAAAACTCCATGTGAATGACAATAACTTACTGCTGAAATTATTTGATGCATATACCTAGCAGCTTGTTTTTCTTTGAAATTTTTTAGTTCGACTATTTTATCAAAAAGTTCACCTCCATAAAATAACTCTGTTACTATATGATAACATCTATTATCTTGTATGACTTCTGTTATTTTTATTATGTTAGGATGATCAAGTTTTCTTAATATATCAACTTCTAAAAGCATGTTTTTGACTTCAGAAAGTTTTACAAATGATTTCATTATGGTTTTCATAGCTTTTTCAACACCTGTAGCTTTGTGGACTACTCTTCTTACACAACCGTAAGCCCCTTCACCTATAATTTCTTTTATTTCATAGTAATCTGCAACATGACCTTCTATGCATTTTATCATTTGTCTTGTTACAATGCGGATTACGGTTTTGTTTCGAACATCTCGACGTTGAAATGGTTTTGCCCCTTCAAGATTGGTTTCGATTTTGATTTCTCCTGTTGCTTGTTCTTCTTGGAATTTTGTTATTGCGTTGCAGCAGCCCATAATTATTACATATAATTTTTTTAAATGACTAGGAGAAATAGAAGATTGGGAGAAAGGGTTTAATAGGATTTGGGAAATGTGAGGGGTTTTTTTTAGATATAGAAATAAGTAAAAAAATATTTTTTTTTTAGTGAAATGGACTTCGATTCTTGGATTTATGATGAGGAAAGATATTTTTTTTAATTTTTATGGGTTTATAAGTTTTATGAGAAGTTGTGTGGATTGATATAAGTAAGGTAATTGGGATTTTTTTTAGATTTAGGAGTGGATGAGGATTGAATATTTAGAGTTTACGAGTTGAATTTCCCTTTGTTAGATATGGAATGTAGAGAATTATGACTAATAATTTGATTTAATTTATATTTTGAATACTTTATTTGTGTTGAGTCTAGGTTTTTTAATAAGAGTTTTTGGTTTATAATTGATTTGGGATGATAAATAATAAGATTTTCAGATCTTTTTGGACTTACTCTCCACCCTAATTTATAAGGATTAAGTTTGATTATTAGTTTACTTTTTCTATCTATATATTTAAAGAAATAATATTTAATATTATGTATTAGGTATATATTTTCTTTTTTATCTGATATTTATAGTAATCTAGACAGAAACAACTTCTTCTTCAAAAATATTTATTCTCTATTATAGTAATCATTAACATCATATTCACTACTATCAAATTTTCAAGCCCCTTGCTATCTTTTTTTCTCTTCAATAATTAAAATACATAAAAAAATTCCTAAAATAATTCTTATATAATTCATCAGGCGAAAATTATACTTTTATGTCTTTAGGTTGATTTACATTTATCCTAATCAAAACATAATTTCTTACAACAGCACTCTACTTTATATTTCTAATCATTAACTTACGACTTAAGCTTATAAAAAGTTTAAACAAAACTTAATATTTTCATGATAGGCTAGTATAAAAAGAAAAATGCAATCAAGAAAGTCAATATTAGCAAATCAATACAGCAGTTTCCTTAAAGCAAACCCCGATTTAGATGATGTCCTAAACAATGATCGAACTGTAGACGAAATATGCTGCTTGAATCCTGAGTTTACATCCTAGTAATAACCATACAGTATAACTAGAGAAATAGTACTAAAACTCATTCGTTATATCATAGAAGAACCTCTTGACCCAGCAAATACTTTACAAGCTTGCAAATTTCCTCTTGTAGCCAGTGAGTTTTTTACAAATGATCTACCTTGTGTCAGTAAAATCCTTTTCAAAGAACCGGCACTTATGCAATATTTGTTATCTTTTCTCACCCGTGACGGACCTTTAAACTTTTTACTTGCTGGGTATTTCCAAAAAGCATTTGAAAGCTGCTACAGTTACAATCCTGAAGAATTTCTTACAATTGTTTTCAAAGAATCTCTTCATATAACTATGCTCAAACATATTAAATCTAGTTCAATAGCTGATTTTACATATCTTATACTAACAAGCAAAGGAGATCTAGATAAAAAACGTGAACTTTTAGCTGAAACGACAAAACTCATTGGCAGTAAAAACTATATGATATCTTTTAACTCTAGCGGTATTCTATGCCGAATTAGTAAAGAAGAGGAAATTTATCAGTATTTAATATCAAAAGAGATTTTTGAATTTATTTTAGACTATATATCATCTGCTGATACTTGGGTTGTAAGAAACGCAGGAAGTGTTATTAAGTATATTTTAACATCTTCAGGAGAATCAGTTATTCAATATATTAGTAAGAGAATAAAGCATTTAGCAGATATTTTGTGTAGGGAAAGCGAAGAAAAAATCCTCATGCAATTTGGGGTTGAAGTTCGATGCTTTGGAGAACACAGACTGATAATCCTTGAACTATTTGTGTTACTTTGCAATTTTCCTACATTAGTTAGTGAGATATCAAAAGAAATCAAAAGGATAGTTCTTTTATTAGAAAATTACAAGTGGAATTCTTACTTTCATCATGCATTTACAGTTTTCATAGAAGCATTATTAAGTAGTTCAGCAAAAGAGTACATTGATGAATTAGTAAATACTGATTTTCCTCAGATTTTAATCGATATCGCTACTTATAATATTCTTGACTGTAAAAAATATTCAACGACCTTAGGGTGTACAGGTCATGTATACAAAATGATTAATTCGCTAGTCAACAGCAAAATTGATTCAATAAGTATTTCTATGGGAGATATTAATGGCTGGGAAATTTTTAAAGCTAAACTTGATATCTACAACGATGTTGAAGGGAAAAATGTTAGTGGAAAGTCAAACATAAACTTCTTTGAAAATATGAGCAGTGAGGATAGTTATGAAAAAGCTGAAGAAAATGACTTAATCCCAGAGTAAGGTCTATTTAGTTATCCATATACCAAACCAATTACTGGAAAAGAACTAGAGGAGTTAACAGACTTGTTTGATATTGAAGATAAAAAACCACAAAAAAACACTTTTATGTCAACTAAGTGTATAACAAATGCAACTTTAGAAGAGCTTGCTGCTAATGAGTATCTGGACAATGTATATTGGAAGATCAATTTAGGCACTTGTCACTTAGATGAACTTGAGTAATATTTAGGTTAAGGTAGTCTATTCATATATAATACTATCTAATAACTAAGGGTAATTAACTAAAAAGCTGATAGCAACATAATTCGGATTATACGTAGTCTTCAATGCCTGATATGTGCTATTAGCAGGGTAGTTCAAAGGTATCAACGGGAAGAAATACGATGTTTCTCCCAAAAGGAAAGTCATTTGCAGTAAATCTGAAGTGAATCTTTTCAAACTAAACACATTAGCCAGATTTCCCCCAGACAAAACCCCTAAGCTCAGCACCTTAGGTTTCATACAATTTCCTGAAACAATACCCGAACCTATTTGAATCCCACACTGGTATTCAGAATTAAACCAATAATTCACAACATTTGTATAAACCCCATTAACTAAAACATTAAGTTCCATAGTAATATTAGTTCTTAATACAACACTCCCAGTCATAATAAAAATCTGTGGTGTATTAGGTATTTGTGAAATAAAAGACATATTAGCAGCACCATAAGCATTATAAATTTCAGGGAAATATCCACTTGTTGTCATCAAAATATTAGGCATTGCGCTTGGCAAACTTGTTATGTTCGAAAAAGGATATTCTTGATTAAAAGCATTAAAATAAGTTTGTAGGGTGTATTTTGATATAATAACCTGAGACTCATTAGCATATACACTTGGAACTCTTAAAGGTAAATCAGTTGGCATATTCAAAGTTGTGGGTTTTTCATTATTTGTAGGAAGTATTGTCCCATTTATAGGATATGAAACATAATCAGGAGTTGAAGTTATATTGTTCATCAAATGACTATCCATATACAACAATGTATCTTTAAGGTAAATAGAATATTGATTGTTTTCTAAATACTCACTAAGATACGTAGACATAACATTAGGTAAAGTTCCTAAAAACTGTGGCAATTCTAAATAATTTGCTATGGCATCATTAGTTTTTGTAATAATCGACTTTGATAATCCAGGTGCTATAGTAGAGCAAGCTCCAGTTGTAAATGTTATATTAGTATCGTCTATAATAGCAGCAGTACCTCCATCGAAATAGTAAATATAAATATTGATGATGAATTTTGATTGGGTAATTGTTGATATAGCTTGGCCTGATTTATTTACATTGAATCCTGTTTCATTGTAGTTGTAGTATAAATTAAATGAGAAGTTGCTTAGGGTCAAAGACATCCATCCATTGTTGGATATTGATACAGCAACATGGTTTGATTGAACATTGAAGTTTTTGAAGGTAAAGTTCGTCACGGTATAGTTAACTTGGACTATCCCATCGTAAATGATGACACTAGATTGGTAGCTGTCTGAAAAGGTTAAGTTGTTGAAAATGCTTGGAGCAATGCTGGCGACGTTTTTGGACATGTCAGTGATTCCTCTGGAGAAAACGAAACCTTGACTGGCTGAAGTATAGGCCACAAGGGTAATAAGGACAAAAATCTTCAACATATTTTTATTAGTTTAAGATTTAGGTTTGGAACTGTTGTTGAGTTTGTGTAGTATTAATGCTTTTAAGGTGGATTTTTATATAATTTTTGAGGTTTTATGAGGATTGGAATATGTTAGACACTTTTTAGATGTTATAATTTATTTAGGGCTTTTAAATATGATAGGATTAGTTTTGGATATTGAATAGTGTAATTAGAATGGAAGTTTAGGAATTTGATTTTACTTGTGAGGAGTTTATGGCTAGGGAAATAAAGTAACTCATTTCCAGTCTTGTAGGAAATGATTGGAAAATTTTTGGTAATACGTAAAGGGATTAATTTGAAAATGGGGTTAGGGAATTAACCTTTGTGAAAATACTTTGGAAAAATCTCAGACTTGAGATGGGTATTTTTCTGGCGAAGATATGAAAAGATTGAAGTTATTGGAAGGATATTTTTTAATGAAAACTGAGATGGACTTTTCGAGTAGGGTGTTGTTAGAAAAATTAACCCGAGATAAAGTTTTGAGTTAGTATGTGTTGAGGCAAGGACCCTCATAGAAAATTATATATTAGAAACAAACTTTATAGTACTTGCTAATTTCGGATGATGACAAAAAAAATATTCAAAGACACGCTAAAATAAAAAGGCCTGATGCAATAATGCATTAAGGAAACATAGCTTATCTTATGGGAGATAACAGTGGAGTTGTTGGAGATTCAGAAGTTTATTTAAATAAAGAAATGCTAGATGAAGCTCATAATATGACCCAATGGCTTATAAAATATCTTAGCCTTGGATTATTATGTTTTCATCAAGAAATTTATATTGTTCAGTTGATTGGAAACTACCTATTAAAAGGAAAAACTTTGAATACAAAGTATCAGCTATGGTGATTAGGAGTATTTTACAAGATATTATTCATCAAGGAAAATTTGATTTGCTTATTCAAAAGGATACAAATCAATATCAAAGAAATAGGCTATTTATAAGAAAATGATTTATATCAAAGTTAGATATCTTTTTGTTAAAAAGTGTAGCTATGACTGTATAAATACTAAAAAAAGCAATAATAATTATGAATATCTAAAGCTCACTCAAAATATTTGCAAACTTTGAAAATTAAAAATAGCATATATTTTCTATAACCCTGAAAAAAAAATAATCAATCCTAATACAATTTTATAAATGATAATAGTCTAAAGAATAAAGCTTAGATTAACCTCTTCCAAACCACCCTTTAATGCTCTGGAACATACCTTTAGCTCTGATCTTCGAAGTCAAATCAGGATATTCAATATGGTCAAGTGCTAAATCATAAAACACAGGCTTACAAGGTATAGCTTCAAGTTCAGGAGGGAAATCAGCTTGTTTTTCAAACAACTTCATAGAACCAATATCAGGAACTTGCTCACTAATAGCTAGCATTGCTTGCAACTTAAGCATAAGCCCATTTATTTTCCCATCCTCATAATTCAACTCCAAACATCTCTGCAACAAAGCATAACTTTCCAACCATTTCTCACTATAAAGATAAACCAAACTCATATAAAAAGCTCTCTTCCCTCTCAAAAACGCTTGTTTCTGTGTATCCTGATCTCCTTTCATACTATTCAACACCACATCATATACCTTAACAATCTCCGCAGGTTTTCCTTTAGCCTTTCCCCCTTTAAACACTAAATCACTTTCATCTTCAAATTTCACTTCAGCTAAACGTGCAAGTTCAAGATTTCTTTCAATAATTCTTGCTGATTTCAATTCAGCTATAGCATCAAGTAAATTACCCCATACAGTAGCTTCACCTATATCCCCAGCAGCATTTCTATCATCTTTTTCTTTTTTAATATACCTACAAGCTTCATCATAATATCCAAATGCTTCTGTAAAATATTCAAGTTTTTCTTGTGCTTTTTCCATAACCATAAAAACTTCTTCAGCTTTTTGTAAGGCAAGTCTAGCTTTTTCATTTTTAATTGTATATGTTTTACCTTTGATTGTTATACTACCTGCTGATTGAAGACGTTGTTGTCTTGCTTCAGCTAGTAAACTTTCGATTTGGGAGTTTAGAAGTTGGGATTCTGGAGTGTTGAGGAATTTCAGTTCGAGAAGCTCTTCGGTGGAAATTTCATGTCCGATTTGATGGAGGCAGTATTTTATCATAGGCTGAATGGATGATATTTTTTGCTGGATGGCAACGGATTCTATAGAGTCGACAACATCATTGAGTTTTAGATAGACTGCTTGAGCATTAAGAAAACTGTCTCTTGCCTGTTCCCAATGCTGACATTCTAATTCAAGATTGCCTTGCATAACTGATTTATAGGCTTGAGCTTCTAAAGTGCTTTTAACATCACCAACTGCGTTTACTATTGACTCTAGAGCTTCACTCCATTTGACTGCTTTACGTAATCTTGTTAATAAATGCCTTTTACCAACTGCTGATGGGTGTGAAGATATGTGTTGTCTAAGTTGCATTGCATAAGACCAACTACGTTCTGCGTTAAAAAGAAGCAGGAGGATATATCTGGAGTCTTGGCAAAGTTCAGGGGAAATAGCTTTTTTCTCAAATTTTCCATGGCCGTAGAAGAACTTTAAAGATTTCCGCAGTTTTCTTAGTTTCTTTGCACAGTAACGACGATATCTTTGGTAATCGCTATGTTTAAGCCCATTTAACAGTTGAGACGACTTTATTGTAGCGATTATCTCGACTTTAACCATTTATAATATGTGATAATAAACTGGGTAAAAGGAATTTTTTATTTATATGAAGTAGGAAATTGAGTTTGTTTAAGAAAATATTAGAAGGGTTATTGGGAAATTAGATTTTTGTTATGGAGTAAGTTATGGGAGGTTATAAGAAAGAAAATATATTAAAGTAGTAAATATATTTTAAGATATAATAGATGTTTATTAGTTTTGGAAATAGTTAGGGAGATATAATTTTGGATACTATAAATAGGGTAATTTGACTAGAATTTTATGGTGTTGATAAAGATTTGTGTTATAATTAATATGGAAATTTGATTATGTATTAATAGTATTAAAAGTGATTATATATTTTATATTTTAAGGTTATAGGATAGAATGTATTTCATAATAAATTTTCGAGTCTATGCTATTTACCAATTTTATAAATATTATATTTATCATATGATTTTTATTATTTTTAAATGGGTTTTAAGTTGTGAAATTAAACAATTTTAATTATCTCCAAAATCATACAAAACATAAATTCTCATATTAAAGCATAAATGGGTTTTAAGTTGTGAAATTAAACAATTTTAATTATCTCCAAAATCATACAAAACATAAATTCTCATATTAAAGCATAAAAAACTTCCAATAGAATTATCTAAATTTAACACTAAATTAAATTTTAAAAACTTCCATATTAAGATCTAATGAAGAATTATACTAACCATGAAAGATAAAGGATATAAGGAAAAATTAGAGATAAATACCGGGCCTTGGACCCCCCTTGAGCATTCGAAATTTGATAAAGCCCGAAAAATATACAAAAAGTGGAGAGATATTGCAAACTACATTGGGACAAGAAGTTCATCTCAATGCAGATCCCACCAGCAGAAGATGGAATTACAAAAAAAACATGGAAGAAAGTTTCGAGTATTATGTATTGAAGCATTAGATAAAGAATCGCAGGCAAATGATTTTGATATTTTGGCAGAAACGGGGTGTAATCCATTCCCTTACCTAGCTTTCTATAGCTTGTTTTAAAGAAATTTTCAAGTAAATTTGGTGTATTAGTTGTAGAACTAATGATAAAGATTAAGTTTTTATAGCTGCTTTATTTGTATTCTTATATTTTATCCAAGCAATGAACCTTCAGGTATTCTTACTAAAAATAGACTCTATTAGATGCATATTCTTTTTGATTTTATGAGTGTTTTTGTGGTTGTTTTGATAATAGTTTTGGTATTAATGTTTGTGTTTCTTTTGAAAAGTGGTTTCGTAAGTGTTTTAAGGTATTTTTTTCTAAAGGATTTTGGGTAGTCAGAAGAAAAGTTAACATGGGAATTAAATTATAGATTGAAATAGATGATAAGGATATTGGAGGTTGTGATGGTAGAGATTTTATGGATTGAATATATTGGGGTGTTAACAGTTTTTATGATAAAGTTTAAGTGAAATGTTGTATCTTAGAGAAAATGTGGATAGTTATGGGAAGCTAGGATTTTTTATGATCGGTAGGCGCTTTGGATTTAAGTAATGTATTTTTTGAGATATAGACAGAAATATAAAACTAGTCATATATGGTTGATGTAAGCTTTAGTTATAAAATTTTAAGTGTATTATTAGGATCCATTTTTATACAAAATGTATCTTAGATAAAGTTTATTTTCCAAATAAGATAAGAAAAGTTTACTTGTATATTTTATTCAATGAATTTCTTCTGATTAAAAATTAAAGATAAGATATTTTATGGATAATTCTATCATTTGGATAATTGTTTTCAAGATGAAAAAAATTGATTTTCTCAGAAAGATTTAATTCTGATTCTAGATTTTATGTTAAAATTTTATTGTTTTTAACTTTAATGACTTATATTTAACAAATAATAAATTTTAAAATTATGAAATCTTCGTTATAGTATGCTGTTAAGTTTAGGAATTAAAAAATATTTAAACTATTAGATTTGGTTTATAAGGTCTGAAATTTTAAAAGTATTTCTAACTTTTATTATGAATATTTTTAAAACTAAATGTATAAAATTTAAGACCTTGCTAACTCAATAAGCTAAAAATATTTCCATAAATATAATAAAGTTTTATAAATTATTCCATTGATTTATTAAATAATCACTTGAAATTATAGCAAACTATAATTTGTAAAAATCTTTATCAGCATAACCCAAACGCGAAACTTTCCATTAAATTACAAACAAATCTCCGTATATCAAAATTTATAATAAACCAGCATCAAACCCAAAAAGCTATTCAAAAATTTTTAACACATAAAAACCACAACTAAATCTCAAAAAAAAAATAAACTAACTAATCTCATCCTTTAGTTTCATTAAAATCTTTATACAACTGTCTCTGAATATTCACCAAAAATTTCTCAGCATTAACAGAAACTCTAGATCTCTCCTCCTGTACCTTAGCATTATAAATCCCATTTTTCCTAGCTTTTTCACTTATCTTATTAGCCAAAGTATTTTTCTCATCATTCTTTATCGGTCTGATATCATTTGCTTTCGAATAAACAACATTTTCATCCGATCCAAAATCAGTACTCAAAACAGTATCTTCTCTAATAACAACCTCTAATACCAAATCTTCAGTATTAAGCCCATCATAAAACATACTCGCATAATTTGTAATAACAGCAGTTACTTCACCAGCTTGCTTATAAACTTTAGACTCTTTGCATTCTTTGCAACCCATTATTTTATATTAGAAATTCTGCTAATATTGCTACTAAGCTTAACAGGAATATGATCATAAGATTGATCAAAAGAAAATGAGCGCTTTGTTTCGTTTTGATATTTTGGACTCGGGGCAAATTCTTGTATGATACTATTATCAGCTGAAATCAATCCAAGATCGTCCATTATAGAAGCTACATTTAATAAATCTTCTAGTTTGACTTCTTTTACATCATCTTTTTGCATAGAATTTTCTATACACATAGGATGAAGACTTTGAAGGTTTGAGTTTATATATGAATTATCTAAGCAGTCTTCATAGTTCTTAGGGGAAAGAAGGTTTTCATTAGAAAGGATTGTCCTATTAAAAGACTTATCTTCAAGGAATTTGAATTTTTCTCTTGAGGTACCTTCGTTATCGACAATTTTACTTATTTTGAAATTGTGTTTTTTTGATGATTGTTTTGAATGAGGTTTGAAGCTGAATTTTTTTGAAGAATTTTTGTAGTTTTTTTTGCTTTCGATGTCGATTAACTGAAGCATGAGTTCGACATTAGAAGAATTTGTTGGGTCTTTGATCATTTCAGCTAGTTTCAGAAGCTCTTGATTACCGTTCTTGTTGATTAATTTCGCTTTTTTTAAAACTATTAAGGCTTCTTTTATTTCATCTATACTTACACTATCGTTTAGTAATAAAGGTTTGTTTTGTATAGAAAAAGTTGGACTTTTAAGAGTTGATTTTTGAGATCGGCTGCTGTTATCTTGAATTACTTGGGCAAAACTTACTGGGCTAAGGTTATCTTGGAATAAGAGTTTTTGTTTATCTGTTAATATTTTTATAGATTGTTTGCTTAATGCTTTTGATTTTGTATTACATGAACGAGATGATGCTATGTCTTCTGTGATAAAAGAAAAAACACTTGGGTTTGAGATTATTTCTTCTTCTGTGATTTTGTAGGACTTTGAGGATTGTACTGATGAACGGCGAGAAGTTGGGCAAGATTTTTTGTTGAGTTGGAAAAGGTTAAGATTTTGTAGTTGAGGGGGATTTGGTACAGAATTTATTTCTTGTTCTATATCTTTTATGACTGTGAAATGGTTTTTACTTATTCTATTCAAAGTGTCTCTTTGAATTTTTAAGCTACTTTCCATATCTAGAAGGTTTTCTTGCCATAGTCCTTTTATTTTCCTTAAACTTCTCCCTAGCAGATTTTCATTTCTTTTTAATATTGTCTCTTGGCTTTTAATTCTTATTTTATATTTCCGTACCTCTTGCATACTATTCTTATTCATCTCCATGAGTTTTATATGCTGATTTGTATGAGATTTATTTTGTTTTATACTTTCAAGGGTTTCTTTAGCTAGAGAATTCCAGTCCTGGTCAATCATTTCAAACAGTTTTGTAATTTTTTCGACTTTTTCTGTATTTTCTATTGAGGGCATTGCTAATTTTAGTTTGTCAAGTTCTTCGAAGATCTCTCTAGTTTCTTTGTTGAGTGAATATAATATAGAAGGTTCATTTCGATTAATTTCCATTGACATTTATAAAGATAATTTATGGACTCTACTGTTAGGTCGGAGTATTTAAATGAAGTAAAAAAAACTATAACAGAAGACTGCTCAGCACGTTGCTTCCTCCAACAAAACGAAAAATGTTTAGAGCAATGCTATAACTCTTATTTGAAATCTTTCAATATCACAATAAAAACTCTTCGTTCAATTGGCTACAAGCGAAATTCTAGATATATAAACCTAGCTTATGGTGATGGGATGAATGAATGGGAAAAAATATCATATTTCAACGACTTAGAACCAGACATATTAGGTTATCCAGTCCCATATTTAGAAAATTACGTCTTCGATGATTCAAAGAGCAAATAGTTTTATAGGTCTTATAATCATAAAAACACACTTTCATTAAGATTTTTTCTTAAAATTATATATTATAATAACAAAATTCTTATAAGAAAGTACATTATCATAATAAATATGCCGAGAGGGAAAAAAGCGCGAAATCCTGATGAGGAAGAGACCAAAGAAAAACCTGTCGAAAAGGAGGAAACTAAAACAAGAGGTCGAAGAACCAAAAAAGTTCCTGAACCTGTAGTTGAAGAGGCTAAAGTTGTTGAGACATCCAGCTCTGAAATAAGTGAATTTCTTAAAGCTAATGCGGGTTCTCAGGACTATGCTAAAAAACTCAAAGAGCTTCTGCATAACTCAACAGCTCCACGTGGGCTTATAAACGAAGCTGTTCGGACTGTATTTGAAATAGTCGAATCTGATGCGACAAAATTAAACTGGGGAAAATCAATCATCGAACTTATCTCTACTGAATCAATGGAGCCAAAAAAAAGATTACGTGAAGCCTTTTTTTTCCCATGCCCTGAGTCTGAAAAAAAACTAGTCAAACACTTAGGAACTGCTCAAAAAACCATGTTGATTTGCGTGTTTGCCTTAACCAACGATACCTTAGCCAATGCAATCCGCGACGCAAAAAACCGTGGAGTTCAAATTAAAATGATATTTGATGATGAAATGATGCGTATGCCAGGTTCTGATGTGAAAAAACTTCATGACGAAGGTTATGAAGTTAGAGTTGACCTAGACCCTAAAGCTCATATGCACCACAAATTCGTTATAATTGATGAATCAACAGTAATAACTGGTAGTTATAATTGGACTCGTCAAGCATCGAATAAAAATCATGAAAATGTTGTGGTATTCGAAGATGAGGAAATAGCAAAAAAATATATTGAGGAATTCAACAAGTTATGGGAGAACTTTGCTGGAAGTATTGAGAAATGTTTAGGTGGTGCAGCTGCAGGTCATTAGTTTAATTTTATATTTCATATAGGGTTATAAAAACGAATACTTTTTTGTTGTTGTAGATGTGATAAGGAGTAAGGGCAAGATTTTTAGGAAAGGATATATTTGGATTTCAAGTATCAGAATGAAATATTTTCTTTAATATTTTGATGAATTTTAAGAAAAGGGATGTAATAGGTCAAAGTGGTTATAGATGGTGTCTGATTATATAAAAAGGTGTTGATGATGAAGAAAGTAAAGTTTTATGATAGAGAAAAAGGATGATTAGGGTTTATGTGACAATAACTGAAGCTGAAGATTTTCTTGAATGTGATTTTTTTAAGGTTATGCATATGTTTCTTTTTATAGATAAACTTATGTTGCTATTGTTAGAAATACTTTGAGTATTAAATTATATTTGAACGTTAATATTTTATACTCAAACAATTGTATAATAAATATTTTTTTCAACTCTATAGAACTATAGTGCTTTAAAACATACTATAGTGATGATGTCTTAGGCCTTAGAGTTTTTTCTTAGATTTACGATTTTAATACTTAAAATGAATACTGAATTACTAAAGCTCTTAGTATCTCTAGATAAAACCGCTGAAAAACTAGCATCAAAACAACTGCAAGAAGAATCTTCTGATGATTCATTTCAGAAACTAGCTTTAAATTCTAAAACTAATCCTGCAACGCTAAAATCATCAATTAAACAAAACTTAAACCCAGTAAACAAACAAGACCGACGAGCTCGAAGGACTCTTAGAGCAAAAATCCACTGTATATTATGCAGTTTGCCTGAACCTTGCAAAACTTTGAATAAAAAACATGCAAAATCTTTACTCAAAGTTAAAAAGCAAAGGCTTGAAGAATTAAATGAAATCAGACGAAAAATGAATAAAGAACTTATAAACCCTGATGATTTTTCACTTGATGACATATTCGACAAGTATGGAAATGTTACAAAAAAACCTAAAATTCTTGAAGCTTCTCTAAGCCCAAAAAGCGCATTAAAACAAAAACTTACAAAAAGTGAACTTGATATGCTTAAAGAAGACCCTGTTTATTTTATACAAAAAGAAGAGTATAAATATAAAATCAAATTAAATGATGATGAAAGCTGGGAAAAACTTTTAGATGATGAACAACCTATGGATATGCCTGAAACTTTAAAACCTAAGGCTAAAGTATCAAAAGAAATTGTGAGTGCTTTTCATACAACAAAATTTGCAGAAAGTAAAAAAAAAAGAAGACTATCTGAGAGAATTCGGGCAAAACTAGAAAAAGCTGCAAAGCAAAAAGAGGATTATAAAAGGAAAATTACTGAAAAAATCCAAAATAAGATGAAAACTTATAGTGAAAAAATATTAAAGATACATCCTCAGGAACTGACAAAAGATAAATTTGAAAAAATATCCAGTATGAGTAAAATCACAACTTATAGAAATAAATCATTTAACATTGACTATAATAAAAAATTTGACAGAGTTCAAGATTATCTTAGAAAACAAAAGGAAATTGATGATAAAATTTTAAAATTTGAGAGGGAAGCAAGACAAGCTGAAGATGTTTATACTCATAGACTTAAAGAAGCAGCTTTGAAAGAAAAAGCGAAAAAAGCAAGAGAACGATTGAGTAATTATTCTCGTAAATCATATGCTGATAGCATAGATACACCTAGTGAAAGATACATAATTAAATTAGGTTAGTATTAGTTTTAATATAAACAATACTAATAGTTTAAAATACATACACAATAAAACTTTATTTCATCAATAACCCTATAGTATAAAAAATTACACTTGAGGATAATTTCTTTAGCTTTATCATAAAAAGATTTTAGAAATCCTCATATTTTATTATCTGTATACTATTAACCCATCTAAATCCCAAAAAAATATTTTCTACCAAAACCTAACTATTTCTTACACAAATATACCCAAATATCATATCTAAACCAAAAAATCCCTAAGTCTAATTCAATACATAAAAACCCAAAAAAAAAAAATTCCACCCATCTAGCTAAAAACCCCGAAAAACACTTTTACAATAAGTTATCTAATCTTCCTTTCCAAAATTAAAATTTTTTTTAGTTTGTGAAATTTTATACACAATCAATTACAAAATCTTTCATTATATTTACCTACAAAGTTACTCTACATATACTCTACAACTTTTATTTTTCAGATTATTTATTTATATTCCATTTCTATCACCCTATCTTTACATATATTTTATTATATCAAATGTATTCATTCATCTTCCAAGAATCCATATCTAACTAGATATTAAAATTAGCCAATAGGATTTAATTTAAGTTCTAAAAATTTTATATAAATAGGAAAAAATATTATATGCTGTAAATGGTAAAAGGAACAAAGAAAGCTGAAAAGAAAGCCGGAGCTCCAGTCAAAGTTGCCACTGATAAGAAGAAATCTAAGAAAAGATCAGAGACTTTTTCATTATACATTTACAGAGTTTTGAAACAAGTCCATCCAGATATTGGTATTTCTAAGAAATCAATGAGCATTATGAACTCTTTCATCAACGATATTTTTGAAAAGAGTTGCATGGAATCAAGTAAACTTGTAAGATATGGCAAGAAAAGAACACTTTCAAGTAGAGAAGTCCAGACTAGCGTTAGACTTATTCTTCCTGGAGAACTTGCCAAACATGCTGTCAGTGAAGGAACTAAAGCTGTTACCAAGTTTGCAAGTTAAATAATTAAACATATGTCACTTGCTTTAAGTTTTTTTTTTTTGGGTAAATTGTGAAGAGTAAGAAAAGGATTTGGGATAAAGTAAAATTTTTGTTGAGATTTATTATCTATTTAGAATGCATAGTTATTTTTGATAAGAGATTACAACTGGGTGTAGAATAATATTAAATTATACTATTTTGGAACAGATTTTATCTTTGGTGGCCCTCTCATTGCCCTAAGCAGACTTGGGGTGACTATTTTCTTAGTACTTGGAGCTGGAGGGATGATAATATTACGTTTTTTAAGACTATCACTTTTATAAGGTGTTTTGCTGATCCTTTTTTTAATTTTTTTATTCAATAATCGTCTGACAAGTGCTTTGGACTATTTATATATTACTCTAATTTTCTTCAAATCTTCTAAATTATAATCAGTGAATTGCATATTATATCGTCTAAAATCCTAAAGTTTCTAATTGATACATAATAAATGTATCCTAATAAGCGTATCTAATTTATGCAGAAGTATAAAAGCAACTATACTCCAAACTACAAGTTTGAATGCCAATTAGGTTCAGGTAGTTTTGGAACAGTCTTCAAAGCATTTGACTTATTAACTTTAAAAACTGTTGCAATAAAAAGAACTTTAAAATCCGGTGCACTTATATCACGAGAATTTTCTATCCTAACCGAAGTATCACAATGTGAAAACTGTATCCATTTACTCGATATTTTCTATACAATCACTGACTCTGGGTCTTGTATCCAGCATCTAGTCTTTGAATATTATCCCGAAAATCTCTCAAGATACTTACGATATCGTTTTAAATCCTTAAACCCTTTGAGCTATAAAGAAATTATAGTAATCTTTAGACAAATCCTCTTAGGTCTTAGTTATATTCATAGTAAAAATATAATGCACAGAGATCTCAAACCTGAAAATATCATGATAGACCCAAAGAATTTATCAATAAAAATATGTGATTTTGGAAGTGCGAAAAAACTCACAAATGATAAAAATACCAGTTATATTGTCTCTAGATATTATAGAGCACCTGAACTTATTTTTTGTAATACAAACTATACAACAAGTATTGATATTTGGTCTGCAGGATGTATTTTTATTGAGCTTTTCAATGGTGTTCCAGCTTTTACAGGACGAAATGAAGGAGATCAGTTTATAAAACAAGCTGTTGTACTTGGACCACCTACTGTTGATGATTTGAATAAACTTGCTAGAAATTGCATGGTTAGTGGAAATGCTATGTTAAAAGCTTTGAGTATTAAGAAAACTGGAAATTTTGTTGAGAATTTTAAAAACTGCCCAGAACCAAGTATTGCTGCTGATCTTGCTAGGAAAATGCTTACTTATGATCCACAGAGTAGGCTTAGTGCTGCAGAGTGCTTGGATCATCAGTTTTTTACTATTCCTTGAGAAGTGTATAAATTAATAAAAAAAAATTTGGTATTTTTTTTTGGGTTTAAGAATATGGTATAGATAAAGATTTTAGGTTTATTTGTGTAGATGAAGAATATTGTGTGGAAATATATGTAATATGATAGAATTTATATGCAATTATTATAATTAGATTTGTAAGGATTTTTGAATGATGCTGATGNAGTTATGAATTTGCTTAAAACCATGAAATTATGAAATATTTTAACACTTTAAAGTAGTACTTAAAAATAGAAGAATTATTAAATGTAAGAAATTATATAAAAGGAGTTGGGGTAATTAATCATCATCGACTTTAGGTGCTAAATAATATTTGATATATCCTAGTTCGAATTGAAAGTGCACAATTAAAGGAAGATTTTCTGATATGCTTAGAGTTATTTCATCAGATAACGCAGAGGATTTGTTGAAAAGGTTGAGATAACGCATTGCGTAGCTACAGATTACTGGTTCATGAGCTTCTATTACTGTAGGATTTCTACCTGTTTCTCTATGTTTCAAAGTTATTTCTCCATCACCAAGATCACCTCCAACACGAAAAGTAATTTTATTTTTATCAACATCAACACTCAGTGTATCTGAAATCTGAGATAATTCACGACATATACGAGAAAATTCATCACTTTTCAAATGTACTATAGCAGTATAATCATGATCCGGTATACCAAGTTGTTCAGTATCTAAGCTCATAAGATTCAAATTAAACTGAGATATCTTTTCATCTTGTTTTCCCTCAAAAATGAAAGTTAATTTTGATGAGCCGGACTCAGCTCTTAAGGTAATCCTATCATCATTTTCAGCACATTTTAATATTTTAGCAAGGTTTCCGATATTTATACCAAAAATTTGAGGTTGATGACACTCGAACTCTTCAAATTCTTCTGCCCTAAGTAAGAAAGATACAAGCGCAACATGTGATGCGTCCATAGCTTGTAGTGCAAGTCCATTCTGATTTACTTCAAAGTTTACATCTACAACTAATTCTCGGATAGCTTCAATTATTTTTTTAAAAGTAAGTGACTTAGATATACTAGCTTGGAACATTTTTATATCAGATTTCAATAGTTTTAATAATATCATGGACTTTAAGATAAATATGGAATTTCTGTTATATTCACAAGATTTAAAGATTCAAATTTTTCAATTTATAAACATTACTTATATTCAAACTATAACTGTATTATTTTATTAGAAACAGATAATATAAATGCTTATAGAATGATAATGCTGATATAAATGTATATATTAAAATTATTTAAAGATAAAATATAAAAACTAATACAAAATACGTTTAAAACTACAAAATATTTTAATTAAATTTCTATAAAATGCAAATTTATGCCACCTTATCTATAAAAATACTTAAAAACCAATTTTATTTTCTATTTATCATAAGTATCTTATACATAATTAACGCAAATGCAAAGTATAATTAAAACCTGTTTTAGAATAAATAGTAAATGTCAAGTTCAAAAATCGAGCCACGTGTCGATAAAAACATAAAAAGAAGAGCCATAAAAAGCCCCCTAAGTTCAACAGCAGCTGAAACCCTCCTTCTGCTAACAAAACAGATAGAAAAACCAGATTATGACCCGCATCTAAATTCAATAAACCCTATATCAACACGTAGAACAAACTCCAACATATTCAAAAAGAGTTTCCGACGAACACAAAGCACAGACTATCTGAAAATCATAACAGAAAAAAATCATGAAATTAAAAAACTCCAAGACGACAATCTTTCACTTCACAATCAAATAAGTGATTACTCGTCCCTAATGAAAAAATACCACAAACTAAGAAATAATGTCAAAGAAAAAGATTTAACAATAGAAAGCTTAAGATCATCAATAGAAAAATTGAGAATTGGGATGCATGTATTAGATAACGATGAAGTGAAAAAAAATCGAAGAAGTAGTAAAAGGATAAAAAAAAGTGGGCTAAAGATTAATCCAAGGCTTAGTTTAGACAGTGAATTCAATAATTTTGATACACTTGGGTCTAGACCTTTGACTGCTGCACATCGGGGTACTGAAACTAGAACATCACCTGTGCTTGAGAAATCTGAGTCCAAATTCTCAACTTTGAATGCGGATATGAAAAATCTTTTTACAAAAACTGAAAAAATTCTTAAAACTTGGAAAAAAGCTTTAAAACGCAAGAAAAATAATCCTTGAAATTTATTTATTTAATCTAATATTTAGATGTGCAATTTATATAATTGGTTTGTAGGTTTTGTGTTTAGAAGAAGGAGAATTAGGTTTTTTGGTTAAAAAATGGAGAAATTTATGGGATGTGAAGGATAGTTGAACTTGTATAATGGAATATATAAAAAGGTGAAATTGAATGGAAAAACAATGGAGATAGGCTAATTATTTGTCCTTGTTTAAGTTATAATTTTTTTTACTTGATTGGTTGAGAAAATAAGTTTTTTATGGGTGTTGGAATAGAGTAATATTTTGGGTTATTAATATATTTATGTTATATCAAATTTTGTTATTGTTTCTCATGTGTGCAATTATCTCTATGCCTGATATTAACTTAGTAGATATCATAAATTCTCTAATTCTAAGATATTGACCATAAGTAATAAAAAAAATCATATCCTCTATACTTATTATAATCAACATAATTAAAAACGCAATATATTTTTTTGTGCTTGTAAGCAAAACTATGTATCTTTGACTAAAAATTGTCTAATTCTCAAAGACGATATGTAAAATTACTGCAACACATGACGCTTAGACAACTTGATCGAAGGAAGGTAATGAATTTCATTGAAAATTTAGGGATCCTCACAGTTCGATAAGAGTATAAAGCTCCTTGGTGAAGGCATAAAATAATAAATCATTATAAATCTTATATAAAAATGAGTCGAAAAGTGACAAAATAAATGGGTTAGGAGAATTTGTCATGCCAAACAGATGATTTTATAGGAAAATGTAAATACAATTTTTTTAAATGTATGAAAGATAAATACTTGGATTTAAGATGATTTTTGGTATTATAAAACCAAGAAGAGATGAAAATATTAGAGAATTTATAGAAGAATTTAATTATAGGAAAGCGAAAATAAGGTTAAATAATGGGTTAGATTATTAATTGACTTGGAGAAAAGGTAAAGAAGATAAAGTGGGATATTTATTATGAGTAAAGCACATACTACAAGTAAATATTAAAATTTGTGATTAATTATGAGAATATAGTCTATTGGAAGATTAGTATAGATACTAAACTGATGCACTGATCTAATGATTTAGGGAATTAGTTGTTATTGTTTGAAAATCGTACTGTATTATTGTCAAATTGATAATAATGGTACGAAGGCTTAGATTTGACAACAGAGTAGTAGTTATTACTGGTGCCGGGTCAGGTCTTGGAAAAGCCTATGCTTTAGAATTCGCAAAACGAGGTGCCAAAGTTGTAGTAAACGATCTCGGGTGTTCCCTATCAGGCGAAGGGTCTTCTCATGGACCTGCAGATGCAACAGTTGCTGAAATAAAACAATCTGGGGGAATTGCATTCCCCAGCTACGACTCAGCAGAATTCGGCAATAAAATAATAAAAGCAGCACTAGACCATTTCGGAAGAGTTGATATAGTCATAAACAACGCTGGAGTTCTCCGAGATAACAGTATGGTAAAAATCACAGAAAAAGACTGGGACACAATCCAACGATTTCACTTAAAAACTACATTTTCAGTAACAAAATCAGCATGGAACCATATGAAAAACCAAAGATATGGAAGAATAATAAACACTTCAAGCGGTGCTGGATTATATGGTAATTTTGGTCAAGTTAATTATTCAAGTGCTAAAATGGGTATACATGGTTTTACCCAATCTCTAGCAAAAGAAAGTGAAAAATATAATATTAAAATTAATACAATCGCCCCAATTGGTGCATCTAGAATGACATCAGGTATTTTTACTAAAGATATCTTAGAAATGCTCTCAGCTGAAAAAATTGTCCCACTTGTGATCTGCTTAGCTCATGAAAGCTGTGCTGATAATGGGGGATTATTTGAAAGCTCTGGAGGATGGGTTACAAAACTCCGCTGGCAAAGGGGTAAAGGTGCTTTTTTCAGTAAGAATTTCACTGCTGAAGATATAGAAAAACATTGGGCTGAAATTAATAGCTTTGAACATTGTGATTACCCAAGAAATGGCAATGAAACTTTTCAGAAAGTTCTGACTTTGATGGAAGAAGCTAATTTCCCAAAACCTAAGATATAATTAAGATGATTTAGAATTGTCCTGCTTAAATTTAAATAAACACTTCTCTAGCTTCTTTAATGGCTTGAATACACAAAGGACAATTCCTAGGTGTTCGTCTTTGATTGATAACTTTGCCCAAGAGGATGTCTAATTTTTCTGTAGCACAAGATTTGCAGGCCACAACATGCCCACAAGGTAAAAAAACTATATTTTTTGGATTACTACAACAAAGCAAACAGTCCATTGGAGGAACTTCGACTTTTATATTGACTTTACGAACTGGCTTCTTAGGAGCGTTTTTCTTCTGAGCTTCTTCAAGAAGTTTAGCAAGTTGAACATCTTTGCTAAGGGCTTGTGTATGCATACTAGTAACACTTTGCTTATAACATTCAATATATGTAGAATATTCGGTTAATTGTTTTTCTAGAAAAGAATTTACCATCTGGAGATTTCTAATGTATGTACAAGCATTAGGGGTTAGACTCCAGAGTTCTTGATATGCAAATTTATATATTTCTAGTGTGCCTTGTAGAAACATTCTATTAACAGTTTGGATTCTGTTTTGGTCAATAATTAAGTATATGAACTCTGCATTTTCGTCTACAGCTTCTGCGACAATGTAGTCAGAGGTTGAGTTACTATTAGAGAGGTTGCAGAAAAAGATTTTTTGGAGCTCGTTTTGTGTAGACAGGTCTGGAATTTCGAGTTGTGCACAATATTTGTCAGAGAAACTGTAGTAGCGCAAAGGAGGGTAGTCATTTATGTGCATAAACCTTTGAAAAAACAACTGAGTGATTGGATTTTGTTGGTAGATACCTTGGAATGACTCGAATTTAAAATAGTATGTTGGGAATCTGATTTCCACTTCAAAGCACCCTGTATTTGGGAAAAAAAAGTTGGCCATGTATATTTATATCTGAAATTTTGATAAGTATGACTATTACAGCTTGAGATTTTGTAAAGGTATCTATGGATTATGGTTTAAATGCTTGGTTTGCCAATTTTGAGAGGAGAATAAAGTTTTAAAAATCTGTGGTTTTTGGTTGAACGAATTAGGATTAAAATTTTTGTGGTAATTTAAAGGGTAAAATTTTCTTTTACATGCTTTATATCAATGCGTTTCACAAACAAACAGACTTCCCTCTTAAAAAAGTTCAAGAAATAAATAAATTAATCTTTATAAGACAAATATCATAGAAAATCTTATCTATCCATAATAGCCAACAAAATAAATTATCATCATAATCCCAGATTCACAAACATTGATAAAACTCTAATTATCAATAATAATGTTCATCAAACTTTAACTTATTTTAGCGTAGCCATATTGTAAAATCAATTAATAATAAAAATTTTATCATCTAAACTGTCTAGCAAAATCTTTTTGTAAAAGTGAGTCAAAAAATATTCTTTTCATTATATAAAATATAAGAATTCAATTCAAGTATAGATTGTTTTTATTAGACCATATTTTATTATGCTTAGAAGGTTTTCTTCTCTTTTGAGTATAAGCCCACTTGATGGAAGATACAAATCTCAACTTTCAGGACTAAATGAAATACTAAGTGAAGCAGGACTAATCAAAAACCGTATCAGAGTCGAAGTTTCATGGTTCTTACATTTAGCCAAATCCGGAATAATTCGAGACAGTCAAGGCAAAGAAATTTTTCTCACCCCCGACGATATTTCCAAACTTGAAAATCTATGGAAAAACTTCACAATTTCTGCAGCTGAATGGGTTAAAGATAAAGAAAAAGTGACAAATCACGATCTTAAAGCTGTTGAATATTACATCAAATCACATAGTCATCTTAAACAACATAGTGAATATTTCCATATACTTTGTACCTCAGAAGACATTAACAATCTTGCTTATTCTTTAATGTTCCAACAAAGTGTTAAAGATATCCTTCTTCCAACTTTAAACACCCTTTATGTCAAATTAGAAAACTTATCATGTAAATATGCTTTAGTACCTATGCTTTCAAGAACACATGGTCAACCTGCATCTCCAACAACAGTAGGGAAAGAAATGGCAAATTTCGCATATCGTGTAAAAAGACAGATAAAAAGCCTTGAAAACATTAATTTGACTGGAAAATGTAATGGAGCTGTTGGGAATTTTAATGTACATATTGTCACTTATCCTGGATTAGATTGGATGCAAATATCAAAAAGCTTTATAGAATCACTTGGGTTATCTTATAATCCATATACTACACAGATTGAACCTCATGACCTTGTTTCTGAACTTTGTGGCTTAGTATCTTTACTAAATACTATATTATTGGATTTTTCTAGGGATATGTGGGGATATATATCTTTAGGGTACTTTAAACCTTTGATTAAAGATAGTGAAGTTGGGTCCTCGACAATGCCGCATAAGGTGAATCCGATTGATTTTGAAAATGCTGAAGGAAATTTGGGTGTTGCCAATGCGCTTTTACAGCATTTACAACATAAACTACCGATTTCTAGGTTTCAAAGGGATTTAAGTGACTCTACAGCTTTGAGGAATGTTGGAGTGGCTTTGGGGCATAGTTTGTTATCGTATAAATCTTTGCTTAAAGGTCTTGATAAACTAACAGTAAATCAAGAATTATTGTCTAATGAACTTAATGAACATTGGGAAATACTTGCTGAACCTGTTCAAATGATTCTTAGAAAACATCATTGTGATCAGCCATATGAGTTACTTAAAGCCCATACAAGAGGGAAAGGGAATCTTAATGAAGAACAATATAAAACCATGATAAATGCAATTGCTTCTGAAGCTAAACTAGATAAAATAGTAATCAGTGAGCTTCTTTCTCTTAAACCTTCAAACTACATTGGTCTTGCTGGAGAATTAGCTAAAGGGCTTAAAAATCATTAATAGGTAAATTAGTTTAAACAAACAACAAAGTTATAAACTAGCTAAACATCGATAATGTCCTTGATTTTATCACAAAATCAGGCAAATTACCATTAGAAAATGTACTTTTCTCTTTATACTCAGAACCTTCAAACTTCATTCTATATTCCACAGCTTTCTTTGAAAAATTCCCATCAGCTACTTGTTTCAACAACCCTTTTCCAGCTTGTTTCTCCTTAAGCCCAGCTTTTTTTAACATATTCATAACATTTAAATCCACATCTTTAAATTTATCTTTACTCTTTTCAACCTCTAAAAGATTTTTAGAATCATATTTACAAAAATGCATTGTACTACATGTACCAGGCGATATATCAATTTTAGATGAGGTGCTAATAAAATTCATTAAATTTTCTGATTTATTTCTAACTTGGGATAACCAAGGATGATAAAGAGCTTGTTCGGCTGATGCTCTTTTTTCAGGGTCGATTTCAAGTAGTTTATTGATAAAATCTTTAAGTAATCCTGAAGTTTTAAGATTTGAATCATTGACTTGAAAAGGTTTTGTGAGAATTGAAGCTTTAATAGATACAGAGTCACGACTGGGATAAGGGGGTTTTCCAGTGAGTAGAACATATAAAAGTATCCCACAGCTCCAAATATCGATTTTTTCATCATAAGGGCCTTTGAGGATTTCTGGTGCTAGGTAATAAGGTGTCCCAAACCCCCCAATAAGTTTACTTCCGGGTTTTATATATGAAGCATTACCGAAATCTCCTATTTTTATATTAAGACTTTCGTTATTCACTATCAAAATATTTTCAGGCTTTATATCCCTATGGACTATATTTTGCCCATGTATATATTCAATTGTAAGCATTATTTGAAACATAATTTCTGCCGCTTGGTCTTCGGAAATAGTTTTGTTTTTCCTTATTTTTTGATAAAGACTACCTTCTTTACAATATTCCGAAGCTATATAATAATTCAAATTGTCATCGAAATAATCGTAGAATTTCAAGATGTTTGGATGATTTATTCGCTCTAGATACACAGCTTCTTTTAATAGCCCATAAGATAAAAAATGGGCATTTATCAGAGAATTTTTTCTGAGGATTTTCAAGGCCCTTAGTTCTTGGGAGGGAATATGCTTACAAAGCATTACTTCAGAAAATGCTCCACGACCTAAATGTTTGATGGAAATATAATCGTTAGAAGAAGAAAAGGATTTTATTTGAAATTCTTTTTCGATGTTTTTATATTGAAGATGTTTGATACTTAAGGGGTTAGAATTGTGTTGCTTCTTTTTATGATGATTAATTACTGCACAGCCCATTACTATTATAAATTAGATCAAAGGGTTATTAGATCCATTTAAATTGAACTAGGAATTTGTGTTAATATGGTGGATGATATGTAAAGTTATATATTAGGTTTTATATCAGACTTAAATAGATTTGTTGTTGTAGTTGTTTATAAATTAGGCTTTCTGGTTTGATAAGGGATTATTAGAATCAGATATGAAAATGTTTGGAAAAAATATAAATTTGGCTTGAAGTATAAATTTTAAGCGTAATTGTAATTATGATTTGGTATAAGACAAAGTTGGAATGTGAGTTTTTTAATAGTTAAAGTGGTAATTTGGAATGCTGGTTGATAAAAATTAAAATTGTTATAAATAATGCTAATACTTTTTCGACAGAAATTCAAATTTTTATGTTTCGATACAAAGATAGAAAGAAATAAAGCCAAATGATGATATGTAAATCATTAAAATCAGGATTATGGTGTTGGGGAAAAGGTATAATTTTTTATATGAGAAGTTCGTATTTATGAATGGAAGTTATATATTGAAAGGATTTAGTTTTTAAGTTAGATGAATTTTTATTATTATAGTGATTTAATATATTTTTGTTGTTTCATTTTATAAGTAAAAGAAACAATGATATAATGTTAAGTAAAAAAAAATGCTTGAAATTATATTGAAAGAAATGATTGTAGGAATAGAAATTGGAATATTGAAGGGGTGCTTTTAATATTTATTGACTTTTGAGTGAAATTGAGGTAAAAGGGGAAATTGTTTAGATAAAGAGAAATTTATGAATCCTGATTTGGATTTAAGATTTGAAATTACTTTTGTTGTGATTCTTAGTCAAATCAAATTTCTTATTACAGGGATTACTGTTTTATTCCATCAGGTAAATATTTGGTATATCAATTAACTCTTGCAAGCATATCTTTGTGTTTTCTTTTTCTTTATTCAACGATTAAAAGACCTTGCATTGCTAGAAAGTTTAATATTTGGCAATCTTTAGGATATTTTATTGAATTTTGTACAAATTTTCTAGCATTAATAAATTATTTACTGAATGGTTTAATACTTATCAACTATATTTACTATGGAATATGTATTTTTGCTTTAGCTTTTACAATAAATATTCATATTATTAGTGAAGAAGGCTTAAACTCAGAAATATCTTAGTTAGTAATTTTTTTAATCTAGATTGATAATATTACTTTTATTAAAATAAATCATAATAAATATCTAACTTGATAAAATCCAGGCAGATTATTTTATATATTATATGATAAATTAATAGGAATGATTTCATATTAGATTTTATTATGACTATAAGTAAATAATTATATTATAATCATTTTCACTAAATTAGATCTAGTAGAATGTATAATAGAAATGAGTTTAGCTACTAAGTGCTTATCTAAATATTCAAAGCTTGATATTTTTGCTGCGGTGAGTCTAGTAATCTCAGGTGTTGTTATGGTTGGACTTTTTGGAGCTTCGATGGATAATCGAGAAATTCAAAAAGATACTAAAAGAAATCCGATAGCAAAACTTATGCTTGCTTTGAGCATTATTGGCACCTTTGCCTCAGTTGTGTAAGTTATAATTAGAATCATTAAGATCCCAATTACAACAATAGCTCACATTTTCTTAGGGATATGCTGTGCAGGAATTCCTTTAATAATTATCACAGGATTACTAGCAAGCCAGAACTTTCAGTTAGATTATCTCCTAGGCTTTGGAGGTTTGATAATTTTATATTTATTCCTACTTGGATTAAGGAAAACTAGTCAATGTATCGATAACTCTCCTATCCATAATACATTACTTGTAATTTCCATTTGCATCCTCGTTCCTTTATTAACTTTCAGCATACCTTTATACCTAGTCCTTAATAACCAAAACTTTGCTTTTGCTGACGCTATACAAATTGTTTCTCTTGAAACTTTTACATTGTGTTCTTACTTTGCTATCATATGGCTTTTATTCTACAAAAAGTACCTGCACATGGATACTAATTCGATAAGAAACAGTTCTATTCCTTTTGATTTACTTAAGAAATTCTTGGATTTGAATAGTTTGTATCATCATATACCTGGGGTTGTTGTGTTTTTATGCTTTTTCATTCCTTTTTGTTATTGTATTGGGATGATACATAATGCTATTGAGACGCTTAATTTCGATATGAAATTTATTGTATTTTGTGTATATATAGTTATTATACCTATATTCTTTTTCTTAGGAGTTTCTTTGAGCAGACTTAATATTACAGCTGAATATAAATATAATATTTTCACAATTTTATTCGGCTTAGTGCCTGTAGGTATAATTTTGCCTTTTTACTTGCGCTATGAAGAGTATCAAAACCTTTTACAATATCCTCTAGTCCTAGCGCCATTCTCAATGTTTTTATGGGCTTTTTTATCAACTCTAGAAAGTCAAGTATTATACAATTGGGCTTTAATGCTAGTATGTCTAGGACTTGCATTACCTTTAGGGTTTATATTACCTTTAGGTCTTGAAAACTATATTTCTGAATCTCAAACTTATTCATTAGTAGGGATTTTACTTATATTTCCTTCAGTAACACTTGGATATTTTTTATATTCAAAAATAAGTGAAATAAGAAAACTTGATAGTTTTGAAAGAAATAAAGCGATGAAATCATGGACATGTTATTATCCAGCATTATTTTTGATAATGGTTTTGTTTATTTTAAGTGAAGGAAGTCTTGTTTATATGTATTCATCACAAGCAAATAATAATTCAGCACTTGGAGCTGTTATAGGAATGATAGGAGTTTTAGTGTTAATATATATTGTATCTTCAATAACTATGCAAATAAAACTTGATTTACCAGATATGAGAAGAAATAATACATTGAAACTTAAGGTTCAAATATCTTTTTGTGTTTTTTGTTCTTTATTGGTTCCTATTTGTATCACTGTAGCATTTGCTGTTGAAAGTCTTGGAAATCAATTTACAACAGCTTTAACTACAGTTGCTGCTAGTCTACTTTTTTTAAGCATAATAGGACTTGTTATGACACAAATAAAATATTCAAATCAAAAACTTGGAAATCTTCTAATAGTTATTGCCAATGTGACTTTATGGCTTTTTCTTGTATTACCTTTAGGTGTAGTACTTCCTTCTGCATTATCTCAAGCAAATACATCAAAAGAACGTAATAAAATTATTGGGATCGCCACTGTTTTCCTAGGACTGGTTTTTATGATTGGAGTTTCGCTTGTTAGTATCATTTACAACATTTATAAAAAACGGATGGAAAAAGAAGAAATTGCTATTTATTGTGTTGACCAAGCAAAAAAAGTACTTAATTCGAATTTTATTAAAGTTGAAATTAAAACTATTAGGAACTTTTATGATCTTTTTGCTTTTCATAGTTTTGCTATTGATAAATTTTCAGATGTGATAAAAGATGAAAAGATTTATACATTTGTCGATTCGATTTATAAGAATCGTAACAGCAATTATGCCAAGGAATTTCTATTAACAGCAGCTTTAAAATCTCGTTCAAGAAAATCTGTAATTGAAGAACCGAAAGTTTCAATAAAGCCAGTTCAAAACAAGCCTAGTTTTTGGATGCTTTTAAATTTTTTCGAATCTTACACAGGAGAAATTCAAACTCAACTCCATGAATCTGAGGATTCGATTGAAGAAGAACCAGAATCTCAAGAGCTAGAACTAGAACCCCAGCCAGCCAATGATTTTTTTATTTTTGATGAAGAAGATCTTGAAGCTATTTCAGGTTCTTATGTAGATAAAATAAGGCCTCCAATTATAAATTACAGACTTTCACAGGTAAACAATTTTGAAATCCCTGTTGTAGCTATAAAAGAAGAAAAGTCTAAAAAAACTGCGATAATAAAAAACATAGCTGTGATGAGAAATAGACAAGAACTAAAAATCGACAGATCCAAACGAAGGGATTGGCTTGGGTTGATTTTTGATGTTTTTGCAAAGGAACCAAATGAAAGTATTAAAGAACCATGGATGTCAGAAGCTTCATTATTCTACTTTATAAGAATAGGTGGTTTGGATGATCAAAAAGTTCCTGATCAAGAAATAAAAATCTTTTATGTATACATGACTATGGCTAAAATTATAAGACCACTTAACAAAAAATTGTTTATAACAGAACTTATCCCTTGGCTTAGTCAAAAAATCTTCCCAGAATTAGAAATGCTTCAACAAGAAGAACTGTTTGTTACTGATATCCTTTATCCTTCTATTACAAAAAATTATTCAAAAATGCTTGAAGATCAAAACTATTGGGAAATTATTGAGAAAAAAGATATTTTACAAAATACTATTGAAGCATCAAGACTTGATGATGAGCATTATGTTAGCAATATAAATGATCCAAGAATATATTTATTTAGTACAGATAGAGTGCCTATAATTGAAATAGAATCAGCTGAGACTCCGGTAAAAATAAAAAGGCCTAAATGTGAGGATAAATTTAAAAGACTTATATTATATTTCAATAGACTTGGTAAAAAAATCACAAATTACGGTATAAACGCAAGTAAAAAAATAGAAAATCTACTACAAAAGCAATACTCGCTTGAGAAAAAAGAAGTGGTAAAAGCTGATGAAACAAAAGATAAGATACTTAGTAGAAAACCAACAATAATACAAATAAAAGATTATAATCAGGCATGTTCGATTATGATTGATGCAATTATAGAAGCTAAAGAAAAAAAAGAAGGAAGTGAAAAAAAAACTGTTGATAAAATTAACATGAAAAATATACCTAATATCATGGCAGTTGTTAGTAAAATCACAGAGTTCATACAACTTGCAGCAATAGGATTTAAAAAAGAAGTTAGTTGGAATTTATTTAATGAACCATTAGCAACAGTAAGTGATTCAGCACTTATTGAAAATAATAGTAACTTCTTACCTGTATTTTGGATAAGTTTTAGTTTAGCAATTTTATATTGTCCACTTGCTTGGCAATCTTGGAAAAGTGTTAGTATGAACAGACTAGGAAGAGATGAATCTGGAATGACTGCAAAATTTTTTTCAATAGAAAATCTTAAAAAACGATATATGGCAATTATTGGATCTTTATGTTATATGTTTATTCTTAAATCTCAATTGAGTGTTTTTTCTTGTAATACTAGTATTGATGTTCCTGTTGTGTGGAATACTGATATAGAATGCTATAAAAGTTTTCATATTGGGCATTTTTTTGCAGCACTTTTATGCATTTTTGCTTATTATCCTATTGCAACTTTTATTTTCCCTTTGTTACAATTTACTGATCCTAATTTAGACTTAAGATTTGAGACAACATTTGTTGTGTTACTGAGCCAAATTAAACTTTTTATTACAGGTATTACGGTTTTTTTACCATATCAGTATTATATTGGTTATCAATTAGCAGTAGCAAGTGTAGCTTTATTTTTTCTTTTTTTATATTCAGCTATAAGAAAACCATGTATAGCTGTTAGGTTTAATATTTGGTTGTCATTAGGGTACTTTTTTGCATTTATTACAAATGTTCTTGGATTTGTCAATTATTTACTAGAAGGATCACTTTTTATAAATATTGCTTACTATGGAATATGTGCAATAGCTTTGATTGTTGTTATTATTGTTCACTGTGCTCAAATAAAAAAACTTAGGGCGAGAAAGGTCACTAATCCTTCAAGAGTATTTAGCATGCCTGAAAGTCCAGAAATAGAAAGTAAAATAGAATGAAAATAATAATCTTTAGGGCTTATGAATTGTTAAATAATATCTTATACAAATCAACTTAATTCTATAACACAACTGTTAATAAAATATTATCCGAATAAACATGTATTTATTCTATTACTATACAAATTCAATAAACAATTTCTAATAATAAATATGTCCTTAGCAGTGGTGGATTATTTATGTGATCTTTTTCAAGTTGAAATCCTTCCAATTTCAAGCAATATTATAGTGATCTGCAAAGATTCATGCTTTGTTCATGATAGTTTTCTAGCTAGGTTCTCAATAGTAGCTGATTTGTCCAATATTAGCAGAGGAGGATCTTTTATTATCAAAGTTTCAGGTGAAATACAAAGAGGACTTATCATATCTCTGTTGATATCTAAATACCCAATGTCAACAATCTTTACTCCAAGAAAAGAAGTTATTTCTAAATACTTACCTTCTTGTAAGATCGAATTACTAATGACACCTATCAAACAAGCTTTTCCTATGAATGTTAACCAGCCAAAAGTTGTTAATATTCCAGTAAAAGAAGCTTTTCCTCAAATGGGAATTCAGAAATCACAAACAATTCCGAAACAGCCTCCAAATTACTTTGATATCGTTTATATGGAAAGTTTAGGCAAATATTGTGAAACTATTCTAGTAAATTCTATCAGAGCAACAAAGCAAAGATCATGCCGAGCACAAATAAAAAATATTGTAGATGGGGTTATTGCTTCAACTAGAAAAAAAGTAGGACCTCAAATCCAAGTGGATAGTGAGGAAGTCACTGAAGCTATTGTTAATGATATTTCAGACCATGGGATTTTTAATATTTCTGCGATGCTTGTAGAATATAATGATGAGGAAATAGAAGCTTATTTTGGAAGACAAAAATTTAAGAAGTTTACACCAAGGCATAGAAATAATGGAATTAAAGCTATTCGCAATGAAGATGTTAAAAATCAACCTTGTCCTGAAAATTATTTAGATGTTATACAAGCAGTTTCCAATTTAGCAATACAAGATGATAGATGCGAAAATATGGGTTCTATTGGTGAGTTGATGCATTTTATTAAATCTTTGTTTATTGGTTATTCTAATGAAAGCAATCGAAAATTTAATGAAGCTCAGACTAACCAGATTATTAGCCAAATCTTTCGCAAGGTGCTGGAGACAAAGTTTGATTTAAGGGATATCAAGAATTTTGATGAGGTTTGTGTGTCTCCAAGCAAAAACTTTTTTATTAAATTGGTAAAGCTTGATAATTAGTTTATCTAATTGTGTTAGGGCAGTTTAAAAATCAAATAAAAATATCCACATCTTATCATATTACCCAATAATTTTATCTATCAATACAAAAAACTACTGAAATTTTATAGAAAACTAAAAATCATCATCTATAAAAACTAAATATTATCTAAATAAACTTAATCTTCTTGAATTGGATATACTTCATCATATGTAATATCTTTAAAAGTTATGTTTTTGCCATCTCCAAAAGATTCCTCAACTAAAAGAAGTTCATAATCATAACAGTCTTTTACTTTAACTTTTACCCATTTTTGTCTTCCATGATCCCAAACATTTATAATTTTCCCACGATCGACATTGTGATCATATAAATCAGTTTCATAATAAAAGTCATCATAATTAGTATGTTCTTTGATACACAACAATTTAATCATAAAATTTACGAATCTTGGATTTTCACATAAATTTCCATTTGATTCATAGTTTGTATTCGCTTCAATAATATTTGAAATATTATTTATTGCATGGTCTGGGAAACTATCTTTGATATAATTGTAATCAATACCTTTTAATATTATAAAAAGATGATTTAAATAAGACTCAATTTCATTTATATTATTTTCAGGCATTAAAGTCAAGTAATATGCTAAAATAAGTTTGACAATTTCAGATTTATGCTTGTGGTGTTTAATGAAAAGTGAAAAAGTATTTAGATATTGATTTTTATATTCTCTTTGACATTCACTGTATTTTTTAAGGATGTATAAACAAAAATTCACTGAAATTTCAATTTCATCTTCGAATAGTTTACAGTACATACTTGCAAATGCTCTTAAGGTATGTCTACTATCATTAAAATTATAAAGCCAATCAATACAATTAAATGATTTAATACATTCAATATAATTTTCTGATATATCTTTAGCATGAATAGTGATATATTTAAAAGCAGGATAAATACTTGTTGAGTGATTGTCTGAACATCTTTGATATTTTATTTTATAATCGCTTTGATAATACCAAAGATTGTTTTGGATTTCAGAGTCAGAAAAAGGAAAAGTTTCATTAGGGTTGTTTAAAATAAGGTTGATAACTGAATTTCCGATACCTTTTTCTTTACAAAATTCAGGTAGTTTATCGGCGAAATGTAAAAGCACATCTAGGTAATTAACATAAAACACTGAGTTTTTCCTGTCAACGTATTTTGTAAATCGCAAATATTGGATGAAATAAATCACAGCTGTATCTTTATCTATTAAATCAATGCACTTTTTAACTAGTATATTTATAATCTTCCTTGAATGGTTATTAGGATTAAAGAAGAAAAACTCTTTAAGCCCATTTTCTGATGTTATAATGCTAAGGATTAAAAATATTGACTCTTCATCGATATGCTCAAGAATATGATTAAAAAACAAAGCTTTTACTTCATTCATTCCTTCAATCCTTAACAAAATAGTCAAAAAAAACTTAATTGTATGTATAATCCCAAATAAATTTCTGTATAACAAGCTTTTATTAAAGTTTATAAAATCCTCTGCCAAGGCAATTTTTTTAGCCCAATATCTTATTTTTTTTTTCTGAATATAATTCATATCAACCTGATCCATATTTTTTAATACAGGTAAATCGATAACCTCAAAGCAATTATTTGGCTTATATTTAATCGGTCTTTCATAAATAAGTATATAAGCTGTTGGTACTGAATGCGAAGATTTAAACTTTCCAAAACCTGCAGTTCTAACTTCTTCTTCTGTAGATAAAGTAATATTTGTATCATTAAATTCATACCAATGCTCTTCATGACGGATAAAAGAATAATAATGACCTTGTTCTGCAAGTCCATGATGAATAATAACCCCTTTTAGCTGATAATTGTAATAATTGAAATTACTAAGAGAACTGCGGTTTAAATATTCAGTTGTGAATTCTTTCATGTCGATATCAAATGGGAACTCAAAACGGTCGTCGATTTTTTTACGAGTCATGGTATCGTAGTTGAATTCAAAACGTCCTAAGGCAAAAACAAGGTAATTAGGTAAGTATTTTATACTACTTCTCATAATAGTATTAACTTTTTTCTTACATTCTTCACAAAAATATGCATTTTCACCTTGCATCACTTCACCTGAAGTAAAAGATTTAAGACTTTCTATAAGCCCAGACTTGTTTTTAACATCTAATTGAATACTAAGCATGTATTCATTACGTTCTTTTCTATGATTGCATTGCTTACTAATCATTTCTACTACAAGTGTCCCTGCAAAATGTTCTTGAATAAGCTTATGTTCACTAGTACTTTTTAGTTCATAATCCAATTTTTCAATAAGTCTTGAATAAAATTCAAAGACATCCATTTGTTCATTAGGATTTAAAAACTGCCCATCAAAATCTTTATAACTATAACAAAACCTCTTTGGAGAAATATAAGGAGCTTTACTTTTTTTCAATAAAGAGAAAATCCTTTTTAAATGGTATATTGGCGATGAAGGTTCTTTAAGATCAGCTTTTAATAAAGAAGCAGAAAATGAAGGGATCATAAAAAGTTGTTGAAATAATGAGTTAATATAGCAAGTACAGCCTAGATTCTGAAGTCCTACAAAACCATGAGAAGGTTTTTCTTTAAGAAATTCAGAAATCGATATATTCCAGTTATTAAAATTGTTGTTTCTCCATATAAGAGTTTGATAAAAATTTTTATCTAAAAATTCCCCAACAGAAGGAATGAATTCTGAAGAGTTTTTGCATAAAATCATGAAATATTCATATGCCGCTTTTCGAGTTTCTATGTTTTTACATGAGAATTTACTAGGATTATAATTATTGCTGAAAAGAAGATTAAAAGCAACATCTTTAATATTTTCAGCTTTAATTTTACCTCTTTCAGCTATTATTGTGTTTATTTTTAATAATCCCCAAAGGCAATAGTTTTTTTCACGATAACTTTCTTCTTTGAGGCTAAGAATCAGTGCATGATTTCCAGGGAAAATATTGTCTGTTAAAAATTCAAGGTTTTGGTCAAAAGTTTCACAGATTTTAGAGTACAAAACCCAAAAATGATTTGATTTTGATGATGTTAAAGCTAGTTCTTGACAATTTGACATAAATGGGATAATAGTATCATAAATATTCCCATTTTTAATCACAATAAGAAGGATTACAACAAGTCTTCTAAAGTAATTATCATGAGTATTATCTGTAATTATATTATGAATAAGATAATTAAGTAGTTGTTCTCCATGTGTTTTAAATATATCAACACATATTTCTTTATGATTTTGAAGAAGATTTTCAATAATAGTTTTTATTCGATTTATAAACAAAGTGGCATTATTAAGTTTTTGAACATAAGGTGTTATATACGTGATTATATTAAGAATCCCTATAAGAACATCTTTAGCAAAATTTTCTGAGATATCAAATCCAGAAAGCACTCTGATAAAAATTTCATTTTGTTTTATTAAAATTCTGCATTTATTTTTGACTATCATATGAACAAACATAGGGAGTAAAATATTTTCTAGAAAATATTCTTTAAATTCCTTATTCCAAATAGGGTCATCAAGTTTTTTTTCAATAGTAATAAGACTGTGCAAAAAAACTTGAGGGTTTTCATAGAATATGTTTTTAAGTTCTGGATTAAGCTCTGATAAATATCTGTTAATTGTATCACTTAAAGGGATTTTACTAAGAAAATACCATGCTCCATCTAATAGATTTTCGTCTTGAATATATTTATGATATACTTGTGTAAGAAAAGATGAACAATTTGCTATAGCGTTTATTGTATCTTCATATTCATATAATTTATAAAATGTTTCTACTAATTTTATAGGCTTGTCTTTAAAAAGTTTTATAATTTTTGAATCGTTATGATGGAAGAATATATTTTCATCTATTTTTAAACAAACTTCACCTAAAGGTATGGAGAATTTTTTTGCAATGAGCTTACGCAAATAACGAACTTTTAGCTTAGAGGGACTTTGGATTTCAAACCATTTGTTGTTGTAAAAGACATGATAACTGGAAGTTTCTTCTTCATTTTCTTCTATGTCTAGTAAATAAATTAATAAATCTAAGGATCGTCGATGATAATATATAAATAATTGACTTTCGCAAAGGAAAACATTTACTATACCCGAAAAAAGATCAGATGCGCTATTGGTAAGTTCAGGAGAGTAGCTTGTTAAAATGAGTTTTATTAATTTCATTGCACGGTCGGCAGTTTTCTTCTCACTCTTAAAATAAATATCAAATAATATTTCAATCCCAGTAATATTACTATTTTTTACATATCTGAATTTATCATTATGTATTTCTAAAGCTATTTCAGAATTTGCTTTAAATAAGAATAGTTTAAAAGCTTTAAAAGCTAGAACATTAAGGTCGTCAATTTTAAAAAAATTTGAATCAAGAAACAAACACTCAAATACTCGAGCATGATTATTCACTAAAGGTCCAAATTGTATTCCATTATTTATAGATTTGAAAAAAGCCATACTATCTGAATCACAAAGTGGATTATTGACAAATCTATCCCAAAGTTTTTTTACTTCTTCTGTTCTAAGATGTTTTCTAAATTTCAATTTGTAAAAAATAAACTCAAGAAATTCAAGTCGGCTTTTAATATGGTCTGAATGAGTATATATTCCATAATAAGTATCACTAGAAATATTATTTTGTGATGAAAGTGAAGAATAATACATATCTATATTGTTTAGAACTAAATGTTTAATTTCTTTTTCATCACAGTAATTATAAACATATTCTTCTTCTATTACTTTGAAAATTCCTAAAGTTATTCTCAAATCATGGGGTGTTTGTTTAGTTCGATTTAAAAGCTTTTCTGGAAGTTGTTGTAGAAAATTTGTAATTAAATTTGTAGAATAAATAGTGGTGTAGATGCTAATCAAAAAACCAATAATGCTTTCAGAAAATTGTGAGTCTTTAGATTTTTCAAGCTGTTCCAAAAGAAAACCTTCACAATAATTCCTTCTACCTTCTGATATTTCTAAGATTTTTAGAGAAAAATCTGTAATGATTTGGAAGTTAAGCTCAGATGGACTCTGAGATATCATTTTATTGTAGANGAAAAATCTGTAATGATTTGGAAGTTAAGCTCAGATGGACTCTGAGATATCATTTTATTGTAGATATCCTCAGCTAAAGATTCAGGGATATAAGGACAGATTTCTATTATAAGCGAAAAGCCTGATTCAGAAATGATTTTATGTTGATCTTTACTAAAATTCCATAAAATCTGACATTCTACTTGACTAATTTGACAATTTTTTGCAAGAAAACTAAGTAAACCGTTTGATCTTCTCAAGACTTCTCCATGAACTCTAGTTTGAAGAATCTCTTTCAGGATTTCTTCCTTAGAAAAAACATCAAGGGCATCATCTTCATAAGCACTTTTTTCAGGAAGGTTTTCCAAATACTTAGAAATCTCATTCATCCCTTTAATTCTTTTTTCTAAAAAGCTTGACTTAACCATTTTGCAGTACATCAACAAAAAAGTTTTTTGCAGTAAAGCCAAATACTGAAAATCATTACTATTACAATGAGAAGTAAGGCTAACAACTAATTCAGGTTCTAAAAATTTTATATCTTTATCAGTAAATTTATGAATTCTTTCAATAATCCCATCACATAATCCTTTAGAAAAATACTCAAAAAGATTTGTGTTAATAAAATCTTTAAAACAAGTAAAATTCACACAATTAAGAAAGATTATTGGAACTGAACAACATTTTGCAATATCAACAATTTTTTCAAACCCTTCAAGTGATACAAATAAATCTAATAAGAAAAATAAACATTGAGAATAGTTTTCTCTTTGAATAATTTTTTCAGAAAATACATAATTACTTGGGATAATATTGTTTTGAATAATAAACTTTCTGCATTTTGGATCTAAAGCAAGAAGTTTGTTTAGTGTATCTAAAATCTCAGGCCATGTTGCTGCTAATGCACAATCATTATTGAGTAAATACATATCTGAATTGTCTGAATAATTAGAAGAAATTTCAAAAAGCCCAGGATATTTTTCTAAGAATTTCAAAATGACTTTCATTATCAGTCCAAGAATTTTTACTACTTTTTCTAAGATTTCAGGATTTGATGGAAAATCATATTCTAAGAGAATTTCAGTTAGAATAAACATTTCACCTCTGAAAAATTGAGTTGTTTTGTAGGGAGACTTCATTTGTAAATTGCTTTTTAAGACCTTTTCAAGCTTGATATTGAATCTTGTCAATTGCTCTTCAGAAAAAACCCAATTACGCCTAATTGTTTCTGGGTGCCCAGTGTATTTTATTGTGAACTTTCGAAATGGTGCTAGTCGATTCGATTCTATAGAATAAGTAGAAGGATGAATAAACCATCCATCGTATTCTATTACAACATTTTCTTGGGACAATTGTATCACCTTGCCGACTCTCCAGACATTATCACTGCATTTAGCATCAATTAGCTTGCCTAACTTGAGCCATTCTAAACTCGTCATTTTTATATTAATCTTACACTTAGTGTTTTTGAAGGCTAAACTCTTATTTAATATAATCTAAAAACTATTCCTCAAATAACTTATACATTAAAAATAATCTTTTTTTTATAGTTCCTATAGGTTTTAATTGAAATTTAAGTGGAAACAGTAAAGAAATCTTATTTATCTATAAAATTTTTTTGAATAAACCTTTTATTATTAAACTCATTAAGATTATTAAATTAAATCAATAATATTTTAATATATTCATTACAATCAGAACTTAATCACAATTTCTAATACAAAAAACCTTATCTTTTCGATTTAATATTTAATCTAAAAATAATTATCTAATATAACATTTATGTATGGGAACTTAAAACCAGAGGGTAAAGTTAAAAGTATCGCATTGAATTATAGTTTTTCACCTTTTGCACCCAAGCATGCGATAAAAAGACATACAAATGATTTATATAAAAATATCCTTCAAAACACTTCGGAAAAACAGAAAAACTTTGAATCTTCTCCTTTGATGAATACAGAAACAGAAGATCCAAACCATATAAATTCTTTTCCTAATCTTCCTACTTTAAAAACAGTAAGTACAACTTCAAGAAAAGAATTTATTAGTATTGTAGACTTTTCTGCAGTAACTTTAAGAAGGAAAAGTATGAAGCCTGAAATTACTCTAAAGTCTAAAATAAAACCAGCTCATTTTTCTAAAATTTTTACAATCAAACCAAAAAGAACCTCAAATCTTAAAGAATTTATAGTAAAAACCAAACCTATAATTCAGAAAAAGATTGATTATCCAATAAATAGTGATGAAACTATGAAAAATTACAGATATTCTCTAAAATCTCAGGATTTAAATGCGAAATACCTACAGAAATTTGAAGAAAAGTCGGTTTCTCCAAAAAACATGAAGAATTTAACGCCTGTTGATGAGTTAATTGAAAAAACTCAAACAAAAAAAGAATCGTTAAGACCAGCTTTTCTGCCGTATATAAAAAAGAAAACTTCTAAAAATGATGTGGAGCAATTTCAGAATCCTAATATCAAAGAAACAATTTTTAATTTAGGAAATGCTGAAGAAATAGATTTGCGTGGATGGTAGCGAGAAAAACACTTTATAATTTTTATATTAGATTATAATAATGAATTTAAAGTATTTGCTTTTTGAGTATTAAATTCTTAATTAAACTCTTAATTTATTATAAAATTGATTAGTTTAGATTTAAGATTATAGCAAAGATTTTTATAGGATTTTTGGTATATTTAATTTGTATGGAAAAAATCTTTTTATGACTGGCTTTTGAAGACTATATTAAACGCAAAAAAAAAATGTATTTTTACTTTGATTTAGTTTTTCTCCTTTTCTGAATTAATATTTATCAGATATTATTTATAAGTCTGAAGATAAAATGATAGTTTAGTCTTTGAAGAATTTTAATCAATTTAAAATATAAATTAAAACATAAGTTAAGCTATCACCTTTTACTAATAAAATTGTTTTTTTATGCTAAACTTCAGTTCTATCAATAGTAAATGCATTTTCCAGATTTGATTCATGAAGGATTCCAATTATTTTTATCATCTATCTATTACTTTTGGTAATTAAAGGAAATGAAGATGCAAAAGCTCTGTATAACTAAAAAAGTCAAATGTCCTAAATTAGGAAATCTAGAAACTATTAAGGCTTGTAAACTTGGAGGGAAAAGAAGTATTAATACTCATTTAACTCAGAAAAAAACTGAGTCCAAAAATCGAATTCCTTTTAACTTCGCCCCAACAGCCTATGCAACAGCTTCATATAGTGAAGATATTTGTATAACACCTGTTAAATTAGTCATTTCACTTAATAGCCCTAAGTTATCAAAACCAGATGATTTTATTGAACCATTTACTAATCTCTCAATTCCTAGCACTGAAGAATTTTTTAGACATAAAAATTTGTCAGAGCCGATACCTGAAATTGTCGATGACAAGAAAAGCATAGGCTTCTCGTATCAATGTGAAAAAAGAATAAGGGCAACTAAATGTAAAGCAGTAACAAGATCTTTGCAGCTTAATAAAGAATGCTTGCAAAATTCTCTTAGCTATTATAGCATTAACGAATCTATAAATAAAACAAAAATCTCTAAGAAAACGCCACTTAAAACACTGTCAAAAAAGCTTAAGGCTTCTTGCAAGAAGAGAAGTTTTTAGTATAGGAATTTATTATTAACTTATCTAATACATTTAAATAAACATAAAATACATCAATTCAATTAGAATAAAATAAAATGTCAAGTCAGAAAAAGCAAGCCAAACCTTCTCCTCAAGTCCCTAAAAAAGAACCTGAAGTTAAACAGCCTATTTCATCTGCAGTTTCAAACAATCCTTCTATTTTTAATAAAACTCAAGTAACAACTGAAGAAAAACCTATGAAATCTTTTGAAGTTACAACAGAAAAGAAAGAAAAAAATTTAGATTCTCATAAGAACGAAGAAAAACTTTTAGAAAATTCAAAGGATCTAAATGACTTGGTGCTTTTAACAGAAAAAAAAACAATTGAATCTTTAACCCCATCAAAAACTTCAAATGCCCTTGATAAGGAAGAAATGTATTTTAGTAGATCCTCACCAGAAAGAAAAGTTAGAACTTCTTATAAACAAGAAAATGTTGTAAGAAATAAATCGAATTTGGGAAATAAACTACAAATAGTTAAAGAAATTCATCAGTCGCCATTAGTTCCGAAAAAAAAACCAAAAGATAGTTTTTTCATGGATGGGAAAAATAGAATTATGAATAGTAGTGATATTGAAGATAAAATCAAAGCTAGAAAACGAATTTTGGATATGCTAGAGGATAATACTTCAATAATAAATGAAGAGGTGTTAGTTCAGATACAGTCTAGAGATAATTTAATAGAAGAGCTTACAAAAGAATTGATCGACTATCGTTCTCAGTTAAAAAATTCTCATGATCATGAAGAAAAAATCAAAATAAAACAACTTCATCAGCGAATTCATGATTTAGAGCATGAGAAAAATTCATTCCTAAATCAAAACAATGAACTTATCGAGCAGAGAAAATTGGATACGGCAAATTTTGAAGATGAAAAAAATAATTATGAAGATTTTATTTCATCAATGAATGAAGAAAATGAACTTATAAAAACACAACTGAAAAATAAAGAGGAAGAAAATACGATGATGTTGGAAGATATAAAAAAACTATCAGAAATAATACAACAATTTAAGAGTATCAATAATGAATTAAATAAAAAAATTGAAACACAAAATAAAGAAATCGAAGAAATGAAAGTTAATTATATGGAAAATTCTGTAAAAGTAGCATCTTTAAGTGAAGTTGAGGCTAGTCTTAATGAGTATATAAAATTGTATATAAAAGGTGAAGAAAGAATGGCAAAATGTAGTGAAGAGCTACGTGGTACTCAAGTAGTTTATGATGATTTGTTTTCTTTTTGCAAGTTTATAGAAGAACAATTAGAAGAAGGATTGAAACACATCGAAAACACAAATCCTATACATCCAATTCTACACAAGATTAAAAATGAAATAGCTAAAAAGAAGCCTATAACTATTTTTCCTAAAGATAAAAAGAATAACAAAGATAATAAAATCAGGGATTTAAATGAACAGTTAGAAAAGGTTTATAGAGATTTAAAAATAGAAGAAAATCGACAAAAACCATTATATGATGAGATAAAAGGCTTAAAAGAACTGATTGAATGTATAAAAAATGATTATGAAAATGCTATAATTGCAATAAACCAATCATCAAAAACACTTCAAGAATACACTGAAGCTTTGAAAAGGGAAATAGCTGCATTACGTTTGGAAATAGGGAAAAAAGAAGTAAGAATCACTGAATTGAACTCTAAATTAATAGTGTCTGAAAATAATCATGTTAAAAAAGAGGAAAAAATACAAAAAATTATTGAAAGTAGAAATTTAATAGACAAAGAACTTAGGGATTATAAAGAAAAATTTCAAGCTATTCAAAACCAATTTCAAGATAAAGTTAAAGAAGTTTCTAATACACAAAAAATAAATGCGAAACTTAATAAAAAAATAGAAGCATTGCATGAAGAATTCTGGAAAAAAGACACTGCGCTTTTAAAAATCAAAAAATCAATGATACTTCAACAGAAATATATTTCAGAAATATCTGCTGCTAAAACGGAAATTCCTAAAAGTGGAGAGACGAACGAGAAGTTATTAAAAGACTTATATGAAAAAGACCAGAAAATTGAAGTATTAAAAAATATGCTGAAATCAATTCAGAGTAAAATGAAAGATGGAAAAAATAAAGGAAAAGATGTAACATTGGAGTTGAGTATGGATATGTATCCTGAAAAATATGAAAAATCCGAACAGGAATTAATGAATTCGCTTATTGTAAAAACTATTAACAAATTTTTTTCATTAGTTTCTGTAAACAAAACTAATCCAGAAACACCTTTAGATATTGGTCGACTACTTAAGAAATTAAGACAAGATCTAAGAATGTATAGTGCTTTTAATGCTAGAGATTTACAAAACTCAATTACGTTGTTGCAGCAGCCTTTAGTTGATTCAAAATCTCATTTAAACATTGATGAACTTATTACTATTATATCGAAAGTAGCTTATGGAATGTGATGTGCCAAAATTTAAATTAGTAATTAGCTTAAAGTTTAATACTATTTATTAACCACATTATTGTAAATTTAATGAAAAAGATTAATAAGAGATTAGTGGTCTACCCCATAAGATCTATACATAAAAATGTTTAATATCTATGAAAAAAAAACCCAAAATATATTAGATATAAGGAAATATTAGTGATTAAGACAATAAAAGTTCAAAATTATATAAAAATTACTAGTTTTGTCCTAGCAACCTTATAATTTATCTACTCAAAAATTTTATTTACTTCATTTACCCCATACTTAAATTCCAGATACTATGTAATAAAATAACTCATATCCATCAGTAAAATCAACACTAATATTTATCATCTCCATTATTTAAGCTAATTTTTCAGTTACTAATAATTTTTCTAAATAACATTAGAAATGTGAATTTCGGAATCACCAATTAGTGAAGTTTGCATAATTCTGTGCATATATATTTGCTGTTTGGTAATTTCTCGTAACAAAGCTTCATATTCAGATGATTTCCTAAACATTGGAAAAAATTTGTTATTCAGCATCTGAAAAACTTCTGGCTGTATGGTATTTGGATGTTTACCATGACAACCTAAAGTTTTCGCTGTGTCAATGATATCTTTTTCAAGTTCCTCTATTTTCGAATGTCTGAAATACTCACATTTAAGCCAAAGTTGTAAAAACTCATTTCCATCAGCATACTTGATTCCTCTAATATTATTCAATGCTTTTTCAAAAGCTTCTAATGTTATGCTTGATTGGAGTACAAGTTCAAGTGACTGAAGCATTTCCATAGTAATAATTTCATCAAAAGACTCAGACTGCATTGTTTTAAAAAGAGGAAATATGCTGCTAACACACATTATAACATGATTTCTAATAACAACTTCAACTCTCCAAATCCAAGTTTCAGTAAAAATTGAAAATATCCCTGTAATAACCCATAAAAAACATACTATAGTAAGTTCTCGGGTCATTTTAAAATCATCATGAACTTTTCTAAGCATATATACTGCAAGGATAAACCCAAGTTCTTCAAGAAACATAATAAACAAATAAATCCCTTCAGAAACAGATGAAACTGATGTTTGGCCTTCATAGTAACTTGGCGGCAGGTACTCATAAGCTCCAGGAATAGCAATTCGGAATGTTGCAATTATTATAACAGGCCAAAGACAAATTAAAAAGACTTTTAGGAGCCACTTTTGACCTGCTCTGTGTAAGTTTTCCTTGAAAAAACAGTCGCTTTCATCCCATCGTGAATCTAAATTAAAGATAAAATATACTCTATAGCAACGAAGCATATAAGAGATATAGTAACTATAGTGGATAAGAATCACGATTAACTGATAAAATACATCGAAATAATAGTTCTGTGAGGATTTACTAAAGTAAATGAAAAGAGATAGTAGTAAAAAAAGACTTTCAAGAAAATTGCTCCAATGGCCAACTGATACGAGAAGAGGGGATCTATTTCGAATAGCCTTCCTGTTTGATCGAATGATTAAGATAATTCCTATTGGTATGTAAACAAGAGCACTAATAATTATCCAAATAATCACGAGGACTCCACCCATTTCCATTACTGTTTAAGTTGTAATTAAGAATATATTTTTACTTTTAGATGGATAATGTTATAATAGAATACTAGTATTTTGATGTAAGAATTTTTAAGACAAATAATAGATTATTAGGAATTTTTAAGAGGATTTTCAAAGATAAGTGAGTTTATTTTGATAATGTGTTTAGGAACATGGATTTAAGAGGAGTGAAATTTTTTTTTTTTTAATATTTTGTTGTATTAAGAAGATGAATTGTGTGACTATTTATCTAAATACAATAAAACAAAAAAATATACTTTATAGCTAAGATTGTCAATTAGTCTACTAAGCTTTTTGGATTATATTATTATATAATGAAATGCAGATATTTTATATTCAACAATATTTTAACCACAGCTGCATTTATCCATATTCTTGGATTAACAGGAATTATACAACCAAATAAACATATCAAATCTTTTGCTTGAAAATTGAAGCAGGTTAATAATTCCAGTTACAGTATCGTTTAATATTAAAAAACATTACAAAAATTCACCTCTTCAGTTTTTCAAAGCGAATATCATCTTTATTAATCATTATTTGGCATATATTCAATCTTAGTAAATATATTTTGTATTATATTCAATTATTTGTATCAATATATATATAATTAAGTATAGGCAAATTTTAAAAATAACTAAAATAAACTAAATTAACTAAATGCTAAAAACACGAGCACTATACCACTAATAGTAGTATATAGAGACGAGCTAGTATTATCGATTTCTGTAGATATCAGCTCACTATCTTCAAGACATACTGGGGTTACTGGGTAATTATTGCATAAGGTGCAAGTAATTACAAATATTCCATTTTCTGACTGATTATAAGTATAAGTAGCTTCAGTAGAAACATTATAATATGCAGTAACTCCAAATGTTGCATAAGCTGTTTGATCATCTCTATCAGTACCTGCAAAGATTTGTTCAGAAGTAATAACTAAAGTATCATTTGGATTTAATTCAACAACACAGTATAAATAGCCATCTATATCTGATGTAAAGTTCACTGTAACATTATAGCTTTCATCAATAAAACTACTTGAATTAAAAGAAGGAATACCATAATCTTCAGCTTCAATAGATTGAGAATCCACAGTTAATCCATCAGTTACAACGCCAAGATCTGTAAGTGTTGTTTCAAGGGTAGTAGAATCTAAATCACTACATTCATCTTGAGCGGATGTATCTGATAATAAATCACTGGAAACAACTACTTCAACAGTAGTTCCATCTAAACTCCTACCATTTTTTTTAGATCCACCATTATATTTGGAAATTCTATTTTGATCAACACCAGTAATATCTGAAACTGCTTGATGAACTAAATCTTCAGTTCCTTCTGGTTGTTCCTCTGCAAATGTTACTGTAATCTTAGCACTAGGAGGAACTGGTAAACTTTCACCTAATGTTTCATTAAAAGTCATAGTGCCACTATAATTATCAACCCAAGTATTAAGAAGATATTTCTTTCCTGGCATGACGTTGCTTAAAGTGATTATTTCATTAAAGCCTTCATTAAGTAGCATCTGCCCATAAATCATGAATTTCTTACCTGCTTCCATAAGGTCTTTAGAGTAATCATCATAATTATCATATTTTCTTGAATCTTTAGCATCCATGTCTTTTTCATAACTCAAAAGTTGTTCATCAATAGTTTTCTGTTGCTCTGTAGGATCTCCAATTAAAGGATAAGCATAAGATAAGACTGTTTCATAAGTTAGTTTGTAATCTTTGTTTTTATTGCCATCAGGGTCTACCATAAGGAAACGAGCACCACCATTTCCACCATTTCCACCATTTCCACCTTGGCCTCCATTTCCACCTTGGCCTCCATTTCCGCCTTGGCCTCCATTGGTATTATTTCCACCGTTTCCACCTCCGTTGGTATTATTTCCACCATTTCCACCGTTTCCTCCATTGCCACCATTAGTGTTATTTCCGCCATTTCCTCCATTTCCACCATTTCCTCCATTTCCACCATTTCCTCCATTTCCACCGTTTCCACCATTATTAGTCTTATTTTTATCTTCAAAGTTTTTCATGTATCCAAGTGCCCATGTCAATATGCATGGAGTTGAAACTGTAATATTTGCGTGTAATTTAGTCGAACTTGTTCCATTTACAAATATTTCAGTTACTTCTGCTGCAGTGCTATAAAGAGGTCCAACAGTAACAACAATGTTTTCAGGATTTGCGAATGTTATCGTATTATTAAGAGTAAATGATACTTTAAATTGATCCCCATCTGTAAGTCCACCTGAGCTAACTAACTGGAAATATGCTTCATTTCTATTTGGTTCTAAAACAATATATGTAGGATTAAATGTAATACTATCTGAAGTTGGAGATAATTCGAATGAAACTTTCAAACCTTCTACTGGATATGAAGAACCTGGAATTCCAACACGAATAGGCAAAGTTTTTCCATTACTTGGAAGATTATAAGGTAAATCAACTGTTAATTTAACAGCATAATCTGAACTTACATCAACTAATATAGCATCAGGTGCAGTATATTTAGGTTTACTTCCAAGAGCATCTTCAACAATATTCCATCTAATACTATATGTTTGTTCATTTGCATCAGGTAAACAACCGACCCTGAAAAATGTTGAACTTGATTTTTGAGAAATTGTGTAATTTTTAGCGTCAAATATGATTTTATCTGAATCAGATATAGGAATTAAAGTAACTGAACGAGCTTTGAGCTTTTTATCAACATATATATAAAGTTTTGGTGACATCATACCTGGAGCAATGTTAATTGTATTTTCAAATCCTGAAAACATTATTTCAGATTTAGGAACAGAAAATGAAGTATAAACTGCATTAAGATTTAATAACGATTGGCCACTAAAAGAATATAATGTTGTTTCAACAGTATTTACAGTAACAGTTGAAGCTACGAATTGTCCTGTCCATTTATCATATTGTTCAAAAACTTGATCATCTTTATTCTCTCCGTTTTCTTGGTTATCTTTTGGATTACGATCATATCCTCCTCTTGGATTAGTAACTCCAAATACTGTAAGTTCAAGTCTATAATCTGATGTGATATCAACTGCATTTGAAATAGGGAAGATAATAGAATTAAAAGTTTTAGAGCAAGTTCCTGATGAAATTATAGACTCTCCTTTATCGGATGAGAAATAATTCGCTTCACAATTATAATTTTCAGGACCATCTTTACCTAAATCATATGGGTAAGGGAAATCTATTTGGATGTAGCTGTTTTTATCAAATGAGTCATCTAAGAATAAGCTAAAGGAATAGTCACTTGAAGTACTTTCGTGATTTCCAACATTAATTCCAGCGAAATCAATAATCTTTGATGGGATATCATCAAATTCAGAAATCTTCAACCCTTGATACGAAGATACAAATTTATTAGCATCTGTGTCGAACAAAAACACATTAAAGCTTACTTCGCTATTGACAGGAGGATTAAAACCAACGAATACTATTGAGTATAGCCCATTACCATCATCATAAACATCAGTGCAATGAATAAACCAGTGGTCAACAAAGCAGGTTACCAGAGTATCATAAGAAAAAGCATAAATAAAATAAACTCCAGGAAGTTCGTTGTAAAAATAATTCAAACCAAAATGTGAATCAAAGTTCTTTGGAACTTGCACTATAAATAGTAAATGAACATCACTTCCTGGATTTGGATCTAATGTGCTTTGGATTTCGTAAAATGAAACAGATCCTAAATTCTTTATTTGATGATAGATAACAGGATTTGTAAATGTATATGTTAAGTCTGTAGAAGCAAGATAATCAACAGTTTTTCCAGCTGAGTCATCATTAATAATAGTAGTACTACTATAAACAGCTTGTATTTTCCAAACTGAACTTGTAGATGAGCTACCAATATCAAAAGCTTGATCTTTACGAACTATTATTTGAGTTTCAGGCATAATTTGTTGATCTATAGTAATAACCAATTTTTTATTAGTAATGCTTGCACTGCTCCATTTAAATGGAAACCAGAAATTGTCCTTAAGATTAAGATCATCTTTGAAATCTTCTCCAGAAATTGTTATAACGGTTCCTGGAGGGAAATCATATGGACTTGTGAAATTTATTTCTAACTGGGCATTTGTGGCACCTTGAATGTTAGGATAAATAATCACATTTGAAATAGTAGATGTACCATAAGTTACTCCAGCTGAAAAAGTAAGTTTTGTGCTTTGACTAGTACTGTCATCATAATAGTAAACATTATTTGCGCCAAATTTAACTGCAACAGTACTTAAAATTCTTTTATCAGCGCTGGCAGCTAATGTTGGAGGTGTTACACCGCGTATTGTAAAAGTGAATTTTCCTGCTGGAATATTATTTTCTAAGCTACTCACAGTCAATGATGATGAAGAAGCTGTACCTTCATATTCGAAATTATTTCCACTTACAGTAAAATCGCATCCGTTTACACTGAAGTCTGAGTATATTGTGGCAACTATTGTTGTGTCTGAGTGAGCTATTATTTCTCCTGGAGTGGTTATAGTAAAGCTTAAATCTGTTAGAGGGCAGTTAGCTCCTAAGCCATATTTGCAAGAGGCATCGTGAGAATAGTATGTAATATCTCCTGCATTGACTGTAATAGTCGATTCTTTCATTAAGGTGCAAACAGCGCCGTCACCACTTCCAAAAACACTAACTTTATGAATAGAGTTAGAAGCAAACCAAGGATAAGTTATTGAAGTTATTCCCCAAGTTTGACTACTTCCAGTTGTTGTTAAACCTGAAGCGTAAACACTAGGATATTTAAAGTTTACATCAAGTGAGTCAAATATCTTTTCATCAATGTTTCCAGAACCAATTGTAAAACTAGATGACGAACTTATTTTGAATCCTTGAGTAAATGCAATAGTAGCCGATCCAGTATCCGTCCATGCAGGGGCAGTAATATCTGCGTTATAGTTTCCAGTATCAGAAACATCTGCTTGAGCAGTTGTAGGAGTTACTGAAGTAAATGTTACACTAGCTGTTCCAGTAATTGCGTCACCTTCAACTGAGAAAACAACATTAGGATAGTTATTTTTAACGATTACAATTGTAGCTGTTGGAGTATATGTTGCTGTATCAATTAAGGCTTCCATAGGGAAATAAACATCAATAGAACTTGAGCTAAAGCTATCAAGACCTAGATGCAAATAAGTTTTTTTATTAGTTCTATCTGTATCTTCGTAAAAAATAGATAAAGTTTTACCAGAACCGGAATAAGGATAATTTGATCCTGATGCTAAGCCACTTCCCATATCCCCTCCGAAAGTTCCAGTAGACTGTATTTTGAATTCAACATAAATTGTAGATGATGAATCGGTGTAGGAGAAGTGAGGAGTAAAACTTAAATGAGCTGTAGTGACAGGCGTTCCACTGCTTGTGCAAGTCACTTTTAGAGTTGGTTTTGATGTAGTATCTGTATATGTTCCAAAGTAAAAAGGTTTTATAAATTGGTAAGTTGTGGTATCCTTGGTATAATAAACTTCTACTTCATAACGACTAACCATACTTGAAGGAAAGTTTGGCATTTTTATAGCAACAGAAGTTACTGTAGCAGTAGGGGACCCAGTAACAGTTCCACCTCCAATTATATTATTTACGTAATTATCTGCATTAGCAGCTTCACCTACGTTAAAAGTTATAGTATTCGATGATAATGTTGCTGTTGAATAACTATCTGATGTAGTGAAAGATACATCTTCTGCCGTGTAAGTGTTATAAAAATAATGTAGTTGCGATCCCCAAGCTACATTGTTATTATCAGCGCTACTTTGTGACGAGAAAGGACCTTTCAAATTAATAGCTTGATTTGCATCTAAAGGAACAGTAGTTGCAAAAGAAACTAAGAGGTAATAATTACCTGACAGCCCAACACTATTTACATTTGTTGCTGCTGCAAGATCAGTTACAAAGTATATTTTAGGCTCTCCCAATCTGACAACAGAAGAAGTAGTGTAATCAAAAGAAGGAAGTGTCCCTGAAGTTTGATCTATAGTAATCCCACTTGAAGTTTTTGTCACAATAGAACTCAAGGTTGCTGATGATGAACCAGTAAATTTAACAAAGTTGTAAACAGTTATCGCTTGACTTTTCTCAAAATCTTCAGCTCCAACAGTGCAAGTTACTGTCAAGCCTGTTATTGTGCATGAAGTAAACTTTTCTGCAGGGGATATTAAATATTTTATTCCATCAGTAGTAGATAATGATCCAGTAGATTGATCACTAGTACCTTTATAGCTGTAAGTTAAGTCAACGTTTGTGAAAGTAGCTACAAAAGATCCTCCTGCTGTAATGCTATGAGTTGGGTTAAATTCTAGTGTCATATAACGAAAGTCTCCAACTTTTATGATTTCAGTGTATCCTGTTGAAGTAGACCAACTGACAGAATTTACATTTCCTTTTACTAATCCTGTAGGACCAGTAGTTGTAAATTTCATTAAAGAAGTCTTTGTGCCGAATCTGAAAACTTCCAATGTCCAGGTTGATAATGAAGAGAGTACACCACTAGGATTTTTCAAATTAATCACAGTAAATTCAACTGTTACATCAGAGGGTACATCCTTTTGAAGTCCATAAACAAGCATTTCTCTTAAGTCTTTATTGAAATCTATTCCTGTTGAATTAAAATACTGGGTTCCTTCTGAATCTTCAACAAGGTTTGAGTCAACATCATCAGAATATTGAAAAGTATTAGGCCAAGTTAAGACTACATAATCTAAATGGCGCATAGGTTTAGAAAGCTTAACAGTGAATAGGAGTTCTGATTTTTCTTGAACAGTTTTAGAGCTAGCATCTGTGTATACAACAGAAAAGTAATCACTTGTTGTATAAAGATTTTTTGCAGGGGCTACACCTACGTTTCCGAAATGGGTTGTTGAAGCTATTATTTGATTTGATGAGGCCCTTCTTACTTCAATTGACACAGGTCCATATATGCCTGCTGTATTTGGAAGGACAACATTGCTGAACTCAAAATGATTATCATGCTCAAATGGCTGAATCTCAGTTAAAGATGCGGTAAATGGGCTCCCTGAGAACCCTGGGATAGTAACTTTAACGTATGTGCCAACTTTAAGTTCATCAAAGATAAAACAGTCGACTACAAGCTTCACAGTTTCTCCTGCGTTGTTACTTGAAAAGCTTACAGGGCTTGGAATCCATCTTGAAGGAAAGTAAACATCTAATGGGCCTAAGCCGTAATCAAAGTTGAAAAACAGATTTGCTGTCGCTTGCGCAACTAGAAACCATACAAACATTTTATTATAAGCCATTAAATATCGAGGTCTAATCTAGCCAATTTGGATAAATAAGGGCATAAACTATAACTAAATTTTCAAAAAATTCAAAGGTTTCACTAAAAATTTCTCAAAAAATCAAAGGTTTCTAAATCAAAGCAATCTATTGCATCGATTCTTATTTAATTATTATCAAGTTTGTTGATTTTTCATTTCAGATTAGAAATACCAATATTCGAGTAACTAGGTTGAAATCAAGCTACTAAATACAAAAGATAACAGATTAAAGCGAAAATCTTATTGACAGGAAAAAAATCTAGGGATTTTAGCATTGAATTTTGTGAATATTTTGGCTGAAAATTTTCAGGCGAAAAAATTATCGCAGAGTTTTTGTTAGACTTATGCCTAAAACTATAATAAAAACATCGTTTAATGATTTTTCGACTGGGTTGCTTGAAGTTAAGTTGATTTTATAAGCTATTTTTATGTTCTATGTTGAAGATTCATATTGCTTAGAATAAGAAGAGTTTAAAAATTTCAGAATTAAGGTATTTAGTGATATAATCAACATATAAATTCTATACTATCTGAACTAACTAACATAAGCATTAGAATTTATGTTAGAATTTGTTTTTCAAATAATATTGCTTAAGAAATTGAATATTTGCACNTCAAATAATATTGCTTAAGAAATTAAATATTTGCATATATTCAAACTTAATTGCAATGAAATACAAATATACGAATTCAGAATAAAATTCGAATGAAATAATTTAATTAAGAAAGATGAATAAATTGGCAATATAGCCCAACTAATCAGGCTGTAAAATTTATTAAGTTTATTAGTATTAAAATCATTATTCAATAATATCAAGATCATATAATCATCGCTTGGAGCAGTTTGGTTTGAGTGATCTTTGAATTATTTTAACTAAAATTTGAATACTTTGATTTTTAGAGTCTATAGGATTTCCTTTGGAGAGGCATTATCTTTAAAATGCAAAAATTACTATAAATTCAAATTATATTTTGTTTTTTACCTCATATTTTGATAATTCTTGTTTGGAGTCTAAGTTAAACTAAATAAAGTTATGCCAAATTTGTATTTTTTATTGTTTTATTCATAGAAAAGAATGAAAAGGCCTAGTTTTGAAGATTACTGATCGCATACATTAATACAAATTAGATTAAATATATTATTATCATTAAAATATTATTTCTGCCAGATAATAGAATAAGATCTTATAACCACTTCAGGAAATCATAAACTTTTTTTATTTCGCAAGTATGAAAATTAATTTACGATATTAAAATTATCTCTTAAATAACAAAAGAAAAGTTGACTACACAAAAAACCAAAAAATTATAAAAATCTTTTATTAAGTATCAAATTTTATTTTAGTGTACCAAGTCAGTTTTTATCCTATAAAAAAAAATAAGTATCACTTCTCCTATTAAATAAAATAAAAAACTCTTATTCTAATATCCCATACATTATATAACCCTAATTTTCTAACTCACGGCATAGAAGGTTTAATTCTATGCGTTAAAAACTTTTTACCCTGTCCTATATACTTGATATTATCTTCCATACTAAATTTGCATTGTCTATTATGCACTTTATTCACAGATGAGTTTCCTAAAAACCATGGACTCATAAGAGCTTTTTCAGCATTGATTCTATCTTTAGGATCCCATCTAAGACATTCACTTATAAGCCTAATAAACTCATCATCAGCTCCTTTCATTATGATTTTTATTGGCCTTGTACAAGAAATCCTTTTCCTTCCTCTTGAGTTTTTATGAGGTTTCAAGCTTCCATCTGGGTTAAAATATGTTGAAGATCGGCTTCCTAAAGAAATAAACTCACTTGAAGGTTCTCCGATAACTTCAGCTATACAAGAAATTAGTTCTTTTTCATCTTCAGCTGGAAAAATAGGTAAACCTGTATATAATTCAACTAATATACACCCAAAACTCCAAATATCTATTGATGGGGTATAAGGAATACCTAATATAATTTCTGGAGCTCTATAAAAACGGCTTTGGATATAAGAGTACATACGATGATTTGAAAAACATGATGAACCGAAATCAATCACTTTTATTGATTGACTACCTGGGGATTGAAGTAAAATGTTTTCTGGTTTCAGATCACAATGGATTATATTGTGTACTGAGAGAAATGATAAACATTTTAGAGTTTGGTAGGATATTTTTTTTATAGTTCCGATTGGGATTCCTCGGAAATTTGTCCTTTTAAGTGAATCATATAAGTTTTCGCTGAGCAGTTCAAACACAATAAACTAAATATACCTTACCATATGGTTCCTAAATATAAAACTGCATTCTAAGTTCACAATATTCGCTTTCAAATCAATATTTTTTTCCTGAATAAACTTCAAAATATTTACTTCTATCAAAGACTGATCAAAATATCTCTGTTTATTTTTAATAATCTTCATCGCTAATAAATTTTTAGTCATATGATCCATAACCTTAACAACCTGTCCAAATGTCCCTTTCCCAAGTATTTCAATAATTTCAAATCGATATTGAATATCATCCCCAGTCACAACTTTAAAATCCCCATCATTTTCATTATCATTCATAAATTCAGGTTTCTCTCGTTTTGATATATAAAATACCTGTTGATAAGAACTCATTTCTTTTTTAACCCATTCAGGAATACTTGGGACTTGAGAGATTATAATTGAAGGTGTTGTTGGGAATTTCAATTCCAATAAGGAAGTTTCATATGGGCTTTTAACTGGGATCTTATTAATTCCTTTATTTTGCACGTTTTTATCATTTTTCAATGTTTTTGATTGTGCTAACAAACTGTTTCTTGGGGTTAAGGCTGATACTTGGGTTTTTGATAGTGAAGTTGTTAGGTTTAGTAAGGATTTTGCGCTTTTTGGAGTCTCATTGTTTATCTTAGGTCTTATTGGTACTTTTACTTTTATGGAGTTCATGTTAAAAGTGTATACGCTTTTTGAATTATTCTCTCTGGATTTCTCCATGAATAGGTGTATTATTTTAAGTTTGAATATTAGGAAAATAGATAAATATGATATTTTAGTTGGTTTTTATAAACTAATTCGTCACAAATCTTATAATAAATCGTGTATATTTTATCTAAAACCTATGCTTTATTAATCAAACTTTAAAAAATCCTATCAAAACCTATAAAAATTTATATCTTAACCTCAAAAAAAATAATTATCTATTCTTACTCACAATTCTGGTGTTTATACCTATAAAAAACATCCAATTGGTTCATCCTCTCCNCCTATGCTTTATTAATCAAACTTTAAAAAATCCTATCAAAACCTATAAAAATTTATATCTTAACTTCAAAAAAAATAATTATCTATTCTTACTCACAATTCTGGTGTTTATACCTATAAAAAACATCCAATTGGTTCATCCTCTCTAAAAAAATACTCCCAACCGTAGTGACAAATTCATACAACGGTACAGGAGCATTTGATGATTGGACCATAAACCCAAAAGCACTAGCCGAAGTGAGTTCTTTATCCTTACAAAACCTAAACTTATTTGATGCTAAATTAACACTCATCAATGAAGATGGGGAAAAGTCATTAAAATTCACAACCCCACCTTGTATTTCAAAAGATACATCAAACATAATATGAGATATATTCGCATGGAATTCATGTATATAATTTTCAGCTTGTTTCTGTATATCAACAAATTTATTTGCCATGCTTTTGCAGAGAACATATTTTTTGAAATCAACACCGAAAACTTTAGGCATTTTATGTTTACGACAATGTTTAGTAAAAGCTTTTACATATCGCATATCAAGATTTTCTCTAAAGCATTTATCTAATTCAATAGCTTCTTTGATTAAAAAAAAGTGGTTTAAAGAATTGTGAGTATAGGATATGGTTATTGGGCTTAAGATTGTATTGACTTCATACATGTTCATAGATAAATAAATATCGTTTGGTATGAGGATTTCTCCTGGACGATAGATTTTTGTTAGTTTTATAGCAAGTTGGTCGTTGGTGTTACCATTTCTTGAATCGTTTTGGTTTTTCTTTTTCCCAGCTTTGATTATTTCTGATGATTTGCCTTGTTCTTGGATTTCTATTATGTAGCTTCCGATGGAAATTATTGATTTCATTTCGTCGAGCAGGGTGTTAGATATTAACCCTATGTCGTTAGATTCAATTTCTAAGCTGATTTGTGTGTCTTCATCGGAAATTGATAAATGCAAGGTGTTGACATTAAATTCTATTTCTGAGTTCACCAGAGATTTAGGGAAATATGTGTCCCCGTCGTATGGGCGGCGCTGCAATTGCTGCACGACGGTTTTTTTGGTGTTGTACTCTTTAACATACTCATTTAATCTTATCCCCGAAGTCCCAGGAGTTTTTTTCTTCTGGGCAAACGAAAACAATGAGGACTTTTGTTCAATCGGTGACACCGGTTCATCTCTCCCTTTAAAATCTTTCACCTCCTTAGGTGTCTGCATAGTAACTTTTTCCCTAATCTTCTCCTGTTTCTCAAGTTTCTTAAACAACTCATTATCCTTCTTCCTCTCCTTAACATACTTAATAGCCGCTCTTTTTACCTTAACAAAAGCAAAAGCATACTGAAACCACAACTTCACAATTTCCCTTCTTTTCTTCCTATCCCTTCTTCTTTCCTTACTATCAACCCTTTCTGGTATTTTCATATAAGGTCTATACCTTAAAACAAGTGGCCAAATCTGTACATTTGTACAATAATCAAAAAAATTCCTTACACATTCAGCCATAGCTGCTGAGAATTTTATGTTAACTTTATCAATAAGCCCAGCAATTCTTAATGTTGGAGCTTCTTCATAAAAACTTATACAAAGGTTGATATTAGTTGGATTAATAAAAGTACTTTGATGAGATTTGGATAAAGTTGTAGATTCTTGGATTATGAGATCACGAACTTCATATGCTGGGAAAGCTTCGAAAATCCCAATTTCTGAATGGATTGTCGCTTCCCAGAGACTTGTAGGGATAAGTACACTAGCCATAGAGTAGATGTACATAGCAAAATTACTGAAGGTTATATCTTTGATTATAGCATTTTTACGTGGAGAACGTTTGGTAGGTTTAGAGTCGGTGTATACCCATTCATGGCTTATGTTTTTAACTTCTAACTTGTTTAAGCTTATGCCTATAGAAAATGGGTTTTGATAAGGATAAGTTTCGTCTTCGTATCTGATATGCACATCTTTGATTGTTAGGATTAAGTTTTTTAAAACTTTTGAAAAATACTTTTCTAAAAAACCTTCTTTTTTCTGACTTTCAGCTCCTACTTCGACGTATTGGTATCTTGGAGGTCTACGTGATGAAACGCTTTCATAGCNTTAAAACTTTTGAAAAATACTTTTCTAAAAAACCTTCTTTTTTCTGACTTTCAGCTCCTACTTCAACGTATTGGTATCTTGGAGGTCTACGTGATGAAACGCTTTCATAGATTTTATCTTTTATTGTTACTACAGGTGTACTTCTTTCGTCTTTTTCAAGGTGGAATTTTTTATGGTTGTTGTTTTCTAAGTTTTTTCTGTTGAGTTCAATGTCACTTTTTAAAACTGTACTATCCATACCTTCATTTTCTTTTATACTTCCCCGCGAAGTGTTTTTTTTCCGATACTTACTAGCTTCATCTTCTGAAGGAGTTTTGCTTACATTTCCACTTATACTTAGTTTTTCAGACTTAAAGCTCTTCTCTTCATTCTTATAAACTCTTGGAGTCTCATCATTATAAGCAATTGGGGTTTCTTTTCTTCTTGAATGACTTCTATTTTTCCTCTTATTCGAATTGATGATTTTTTGTTCAAGTTCCATTTGTAATATAGCATCATCAGTTTCATCTTCAATCAGATTTTTACTTTCTCTAGCTAAATGAGTGATTGGCCCAAATACTAATAATAATTCATCAATTTCAACTTCAATTGGACTTGACAGAAATGATGTATAATGGCATTTCAAACGAAGTTTACCCATAAGACCTGCTTTTATAGTAATTGGTAACCCTAAAGTTCCAAGTAATTGATTAACTTTGTCTGGGCGAAAGTTCACATTTACAAGGTCGATGTGTCCTGAGAGAAGCCCGACATCAAGTTGGTTTTTTTGAAAACCGTAAAGGTACTCGCCTAGGTTTTTTTTGAGGAAGTCGTAGATTTTCGATTTGATTACCATTTTATTTAAATTTTCTTAGAGTTTTTGTTAGGGTTTGAAAAAAATAGTTGAAGAGGTTTTGATTTTTTGAAAGAGTTTGAGGTTTAGAAGGATTTTATTAGGGGTTGAAACTTTTGGGGTTTTTTTTAAGGTTGGAGGAAGGTGTTGGATTGAGTTTTGAAAATTCATAATTTCCAAAAATCACAACATTCTAAACCATCTTATCCTATTCATCCATAACCCCAGCACAATCCCAAATCAAAAAAGCCTAAAAAATCTTAACCTCAAACATAAAAAACCCAATTTTCCCAAAATATCCACACATCCTCACATAATCCTCATATTTCCTCACAATTTTAAACTCCATACAACAAATAAAGCCATAATCATTATCCAACCATATTATATTACTGATCTAATAATGATACTACCCAAGGTAATAAAATTTTTAGATCACTTCAAATTAAATGATAATGCGAAATTTGGTAGTTCCCTTTTCAAAACTTCCACAGTCCAAAGTGAAATCCCCGGATATCCATACCCTCAAATTATATTCAATACATATATCCATTCTAGTTTTTCTAATAACTACGGATTTCTTCATAGAGGTGCATTATGTACTATAGTTGATGTTTTACCAGCTTTACATATATGGTCTTTAGATCTAAGTGGTAAATTAACTATGACAGTATCTTTATCTACATCAATTTGTAAGGAAATCATAATAGAAAAAGATTTAAAAATATTGTCTTCTATACAAAATATTGGCAAATCATTAGTTTATGCTTCTACTATGTTAGAACAAGATGGGGTTTATGCTGGGAGTACTCAGCAAATTTATGCTTTGGTTGAAAATCGTATAGAAGAGTTTTATAAGTTTTAGTTAAAAATAGTATTTATATAGTAGATTATTAGTAAATATATGTATTTTAAGTTGGATATAGGGTAATGATTAGAGTTTTTATTTAGAAAAGTTTATAAATGATTTTTTATAGTAAAAAAAAACTATAATTAAAAGGTATATTTTCTAATTAAAATTAAGGTTTCCCGAATCTGCTCTTCCTACTTCCTCTAAGCTGTAGCGTTTACAACTAAACCTATAAATATTCCATATAGAATCAAAGAAAAACGCATATTCTCCTTTTATTATAGGTTTGCAGCAGCTTTTCGTATAATCCAAATATATTTCAAGTTTGTTCCAATATAATTCAACATCAGTACTTATATATAAATATTTCCCAAGAACAAAAACCTTTTCATCATTAGCAAAAGTTTGGGTTTTCTGCCCTGTAATAATCTCATTAGGTATATTCTGATAACAATCATTCAAAGTAAAATAAATAAAAGCAAAATTATATTCTCCAATAAGGACAAATTTATTATTTAATACAGCAACATTAATATAAGTCGATTTCTGTGGCATATTCTGACAGTTTGTCCAGTTTTTGCTTATTAAATTAAAACAATCAGCATAATCACATGTACTTCCATTAAAAAACCTTTCAGAGAAATAATTTTGATTTAAATTCCCCCCAAATATATAAACTTTATCTTTATAATATGTTGCGGATGTATTATGTCTTGGTATTGATATTTCATTTACTTTTTCAAATTCTTTATTCCTCATATCATAAATAAATGTTAAACTTAAACGTTGATTATCTTTATTTCCCCCATTTATAAACAGTTTTCTTTGAGGTAATTGGCATATTGAATAACTTGGTCCTTTTATAAACCCTTCTTTTGTAAATAAGTTTTTATATATCATTTTATCTGGGTTAAATTTGAATATTCCTTTAGTTTGATCGGTTACTATATAAAGATAGTCTCCATATAATAAATCTTCAAGGTTTTCAGAATTATGAAGGAAAAAATCACTGTCTTCGACGGTTTTGACTATATCAAATGATAAATTTAGTTTTGGATTTTGATAAGATTTTGCATGGTAAAAAAGCTCGTTTATTATATATTTACTGTCAATTGGCGATGACCTACCTGGCCAGAGAAAAGTAGGGAAAAGTTCAGTTTTAATTGTGCATTTCAGCATCCATAAACATAGTTTTTCGGTAATTTCAAGCTCCCTTACAACTTGTTTGGATATTTCATTAAATTGTTTTATATAAGATTGGATTTTATATAAAAAAGAAGCTTTTTTATCTTTTATTACACATATCTGTTGCTGAAGAAAAGCAATAGTACTTTTTAATGTATTTGAAGAAACTTTTTGATATAAATTTTTATCTTTATGAGATGCTTGGGTACAGAGGTCTTTGTGTTCTTTTTCATGATAAGGACAACAAATAAGTTTGTTTTTTTGGCAGTATAGTATTTTGTTAACTTGAATCTTACAGTTTTCTGAAAAACAGGAATTATTCATGATTGATATTTTTTATTATAATATAAGGATAAAAGAACTATAAAGGAAAAATGCTTTGATTTATAAGATATTGGGATAGATTTTAAAAAGTTTAATAATTGGGAGGATTTTTGTTGTAATTAGGATGATTGAATTTTATTTTTTAATTTTTTTGTGTAGATACTTATTTTTGTATGATAAAGAAAATTTTATTTTTTAATTAGGATGATTGAATTTTATTTTTTAATTTTTTTGTGTAGATACTTATTTTTGTATGATAAAGAAAATTTTATTTAGTTTATATGAGAAAAATATACAAATTTATATAGAAAATGTCTTTGTAATACTGATCTTATCAGAATGTAATATGGAAAGTTTAATTTTTTATGATAAAAAGGTATTAAGAACAAGATTTTAGTTTGATTTTAATACTGCGATTTTATATAAAAAATTAGGCGGCATATCAGAATTCTGTTATTGAATTTCTTTATAACAATTTTCCCATATTTTATACAAGGAACTTTTTTCTAAGCAGAATTCAAGAATTTGTAATAAAATCATAGGAATTTATATTAATATTTCTCATACAATAATCCATAAATAATTCCTAATAACAAATTCAAACCAAATTCCTACCTTAATTCATCCTAAAATTCCTTTTCCTACTTTTCATAATCGAAATTCCTATAATAAATCCAATATGAGAAGATACTCCTCTGATATTCCAACAAAACCAAGACAGTCTACAATATCTAAAATCAAATCAGTTCAGGAAGATACAAATAATTTTGCCCTCGACCTACAAAACAAACTTATAAATCTTGAAGCAAAATATTCGAATTTTGTTGAAAAATGCTCAAGTTTATTAAAATCTAACGAAATTAAATCTGAGACTAAAGATTTTTTTTCTTCATGTAGCTCATCGGCTATATTTTCTTCTAGCACATGCCAAAAAGCTAAGAGTATTGGCAATGAAAATAATGATCAGCTTTTAGATACTCTTAAAGATATGGAAGAAGGGAATCTTCTTAAATATTTGATGAAAAGAGTTTCAGAAATTGTTATGATGTCACAGGATGGGATTTTTAAGCTTTTGGTTGGAAGAGAGAAGACGCAGAATAAGGTTAAAGATTTGTTGAATCAGATGATTGGAGAAATTTGGCAAGTGTTGTTTGATAATGAAAACAGTTTGCAGGGTGTGTTTAGGATTTGTTTGCAGAAGATTGGAGAAATTGACAAACTTCAAGAGCGCAAAAGCGAATTCAACTACAAAAACTTAAGCAAAATCGCTTCCCTAAAAGAGGAACTCCACAAAAGTGACCAAAACCGTAAATTCCTTGAACAAAAGCTCAAAGAGCAAAACGAGTGTCTAAAAAAAATCCACCAGGACCAAAAAATCTTAAAAGACCATATAACCCATTCTGCTTTAGAAAATCGACGACAATCCCAAAACAGTTACCGAAAATCAGCTGAGCATCTTCAACTAAGTAATTCACGGTCGAATTCATCATCTCCAAACTTCGACAGTCCAGAAAAGTTCATAGAACTCCGACAAAAAAATAAAAAACTCAAACTTATGCTTAAAAACCTAACAAAACCAGAAAACCTAAATCAAAAACCTCATCATCCAAATGAAACTAAATCAGATTACTATCGAATAGAAAAAAAAGAAATCCAAGGAAAATTGAAATCTTTACAAGAAAAGCTCATGGGTTTTGAAAAAATAGCTAAAAACCTTATCGACTCAAGTATAAAAACTGAATCAAATTTACAATCTAAAGGGGAAAAAGTTAATAAAAGGTCATTTAGTAGTAAGTATATGACAATTGAAAGCCCTGAAATAAGTTTAATAAATTCTCATTGTTCATTATTAGATGCTGAAAATATACTTAAGAATTTGGAGATAATAGAGAAAGAAAAAGCTCAGCTTGAATTAGTGATTGAGAGTTTAAAACAGGAACATAAAGTGAAAATTAACTCTTTAACTGAAGAAATTAATTTGTATAAGAGTGATTTGGATCAACATAAATCATGGCTAGAAAACGAGAAGGTAATATGCGATGATTTACGTTATGGGAAAATGGAATTAGAGAAAAAAATTGTGGAGATGGAAGGGAATTTGAAGGAATTTAATGAGGAGAAAAAACTTTTGAGTGAGAAAATTGGACGTAAAGACTTAGAAATAGATGATCTTAATAGCGAAATAACCAGTCTTAAGGTGAACTTTTCAGTAATATCTACAAAAAACACAGAAATGAAAACAAAAATTAAAAATCTTCATGATGAAAAAGCTAAACTTGTCTCATTATCAGCTAAACATTCAGGGACAATCTCTCAGCTTGAAGCATCTTTAGAAGAACATAAACAACAAGTATCTGAAAACATGTTATTAAAAGAACAAGAGCAGATTTACCTAGAAAAAATCGAAGAGCTTCAAGAAAAGGTAAAAAAAACTCAAGATCTATACAATGATACCTTAGAAAAAAACAGTAAAATCACTAAAAACCTATCATCAGAACTCAAATCTAAAGACCAGACTATATCTTCACAAAGTTTCAAGCTTTTAGAATTAGAAAAAACTATAGAAGAAAAGTCTTTCTTACTACTCGAAGCCGAAAAAAACAATAAAAACCAAGAACAAAAACATGAAAAACAAATAAAAAGCCTTAATCAAGAACTTGCCTTATCAAAATCTGACCAGGAAAACCTAAAAAATGAATTAAAACTAAGCCAAATCCACGGTGAAGAAATCCTCTCTATAAAAAACCAAATCATAATCTCATATGAAGAAAAAAATTCCCAAATCCCAGAATTAACTTCTGAGGTTTTAAAAAACAAAAAAACTCTTATTGAAAATGAAAGAAAACTTGAACAGAAAATATCAGAGAATAAAACATTACAAATGACTATAAATAGCTTAAAAGAGCATAATAAAGATTTGGAGTTAGAAATAGAAAAATATAAGAAAATTAATAGGCAGATTAATGAGAATATAGAAGGATTAGAAATAAAAAATCAAGATATTTATAGAGAAAAAGAGAGAATATTGAAGAATTTTGAGGAAACTATGGAAGAGTTGAATGAGGTAGAAAAAAATGCAAAGGAATATGAAGAAGAGTTATGTGAGGTTAGGAAAGAATTAGAAGAGAAGGAAGAGTATATTGGAAAACTTAATATTCAAATTAAGGTTTTGAATGAGAGTAATAGAAGTTTAGAGGTAAGTGAGAGGAGGAGGATAGAAAGTGAACAGGATATGATAGAAGCTGAGTGTGAAGCTAGGAAAATTATGGAAAAACTTAATTCGGAAATTGAAGAATTTAAAGGGAAAATTGAGAATAATCAGAATATAATAGTAGGACTTAAGAAAAAGGTCAGTGACTTAGAAAAAGCAAAAGAAAGCATGGAGGAAATAGTAAGCCACAAAGATTTTATTATCTGCACCTTAGAAAATAATGTTAAAGAAATGGGAGTATTAGAAAAACAACTTGAAGATGGTAAAAAACAAATCATAACCTTGAATAATAAAACTTTTGCTAAAGAAAAAGAACTAAAATCGATAACCTACGAACGAGATTCATTAAAATCTCAAATAGATTCTTTAACTGACCAAATCCAACAATTAGAAGCAGATTTCGCCCTACAATCCTCATTAAAAACCGAAGAAGCTCAGCAACTCATCCAAAAATCCTCTAAAATCCCAAGCCTTGAACTTCAAATATCAAAACTCTCATCTGAAATTGTGACAAAAAATGGGCAAATTCAAGACTTAACCCTAAAAAACGCTGAAATCCTCCAAGAAAATCAAAAAACTACGCAAAAACTTCAAGAAGCCACAGGACAAAGCGAAGGGATGATCAAAAAACTCAAAGAAAAAAATGACTGGATTTCTAACCTCCAAGGCCAAATCCAATCAAACAAAGAAAAACTAGAATTTTATATAGAAAAAGAAGCAACCTTAGTCAAAAAAATCTCAGAACTCAGCATTGAAAATAAAAAAACCCAAAAACTCCTCAAAGAAAATGATGAAACCCTCAACACCTACGAGAAAAAACTTCAGGCTATTAAGAATTTCACAAAAAAAAAAAAAATTTCAGAACTAAAACAACAATTTAAGTCTCTAAAATCATTAACCCTTAAAAAAATTGATGATTTTCAAGAAGTCTTCAAAACAAACGAGAACTTCTACAAGATTTTTATAGAAATCAAACTAAGAAACAAGGAATACGAAGGGAAAATCCGTGAACTTACTGGAGAAAACAGTAAAAAAGAAGAGGTTTTATCAGATCTCCATAACAATTTTATCATACTAGAAACACATTTCAAAGCTCTTGAAAAAGAAAATTCTATATTAAAAATCGAAAACACAGAAAATTATAATAAATACGAAACACTAAAAGAAGACTCTGAAAAAAAAGCTATATTTCTTGAAGAAATCATCGCTGAAAACGCAACATTAAAAAAAACCTTAGGAGAATTAGAAACCCAAGCATCAAAAAGTAAAGAATTCGAAGGGAAAAGCCAACAACTAGAAATCGAAATCAGCATTTATAAGAAAACCTTAGAAAAAAACCAAGAATCCATATACGAAAACGTAGAAGAGCTAACAAAATGTAAACGGATGAATTGTGAACTTCTTGAAGAAAACGACAGAAACACAAAAATCATTAATGAACTTATTGAAAAAAACAACGCTTTTTCTAGTGAAAAACAAGACATCAACGTCATGTTGCAAGAAAAAAATAAACAAATCAATTCATTAAGCCAATGTATTGAAAATAAAAACAAAACTATTGGAGTTTTGAATAAAAACATAGAAGAACTTAAAATTCAACTATTAGATATGGATGAATTAAAGACTAAAAATAGTATAAACAAAGAAGAACTTTATAAACTTGATAATGAAAATAAACAATTGCAGAAGAAAATTAATGATAAAGAGAGACAAGAGGAGAAAAATGATAAGGAAATTGCAAGGCTTATGAAAGAAAATCGGATGATTATAGATGAAATTAATAGACGAGATAAAGGGATTGATGATTTAGAATTAACTATTACAGTATTACAAAAGGCTATACAAGATAAAGATTTGACAATAGCTGACCTTAATAGTTTGTTGCTTAAAAATGAGATGAAGCTGAATGATAATGCTTTGGCTTTGCAAGCCAAAGATGAAGAAATAAAAATGTGTAAAATTCCTCCAAAACCTTTGGCTGTAGGGAAAAAAATACATTCAGAAAGTTACCCTGATTCAATAAAAGAAATAAGCGAACAAAACCTAATCCAAACTGGAAATGAAAAGCAAAAAACTAACAGTTTTAAAGTAAGAAGTGATAAATCAAGTAAAAAAGCAAGTGAGTATATGGAAGGATCAAATATAACAACTTGTAAAATTATTAAACTCGTTAATGCAGCTGGGAAAAAATGGGCACTTTTTTCTAATGATAATGGGAGTTTTTATTGGAAAGAAGAAGGAGATATTCCATTAAAAAACATAGATGATGAGGATTTTGGAGATGAAGCTCTTGATGAAATTAAAATCTGCTTAGGGATTTGGTATAATGGAAGTGTAATTGAAGCTATAGAGAAACTTAAAAGTCAGGCAAATAAAGAAAATTCTTTAACTTTTAAAGATGAAAACAATGTTGTGGATGAACCAAAGGGTGATTTTAATACTTTTTCGTTTAGAGGAGAAATTTTTGAAGGTGGGCTTGAGTTATCGAGAATTGAACCTATAATAACTGAGGTTGAGAATATTGATCAGATTAAGTCTGAGTTGGTTGTATGTAAAGAAAAGCTTGAGAAGAAAAAACATAAGATTTTCTTACATAAAGAACAGATACTTGTGCTTAAGGAACAGATGAGAAAGTTATTGATTTGAGATGTTTATGCATAGTAATAAATGGACTGATATTAAAATTTAGATTTCTTATAAGCTTAGGAGATATTTGTTAGGGATAGAAATATTTGAGGGATATTTTTATATGAGTTTTTGTATATCAGGTCTTTACCTTCACAAGATTATCTAGTATATTAAAAAAAATATTCTTTTACAATATACTCTCATCCTAAACATATAAAAAAATCATAAATATCATACTTAAAATTATCATCATAACTCTTAGTCTAAGCCTATAACAAAAAATAATCTCCTAATTTCAAAACCAAAATCCACTTTTTCTCTATCTTAAATCCTATCATCTTAAATCTTATAATAAATTCCATGTTCTCAAAAACGGTAATTCTGACGATTTTTCTCTCAGTCCAGTTATCATTATCTCTTGACGCAAGCGGGTTAACTCTTTCAGGACTTGACGCAGAACTTCTCTTAAACCAACCCAACCATGTTTTTTCTATCTTTCTCGAAGGTTCAACCTTACACCTAGGCGAGTGTTTAGAATATGAAGAAGAAGAAAACATATTCTTAAATCTTAAAGAAATACAAGGAGATACTGCATTAGAAGTTGAAGATTATATAAGCTTTGATGGTATGCAACAATGGAAACTTGTTCATATTGAAGACTTTTCCCAGCCTATCGGCTGGTCTGATAATAGAAATTCTCAATGTGGAGATGTTTTTATGTTAGGAGGTTATTGTC
>MPUH01000239.1:0-77273 GCA_001970955.1 Stentor coeruleus | reverse complement strand
GTATTAAGTCGATTGTAAATAGTATTAGTATTATGAATAATAGCCCAGAAGTTTTTTATATGAGATCTAAATATTATTCTGAAGCTATACATAATACCCCTGAAGTTATTTATATGATTGCTGATGATATTAATAGTACTGAACTTTGGAAATATTCAGGGACAATTTTTGATGTTTTAATAGAAGAAATAAATCTGGTGGATGTTTTAAAAACATATAAAATCATTCCTGATGATTATTTTGAGTCAAATGCTTATGGTAATTGTGTTGATAATAAGCTAGAAGAAAATTTTTATTCACCTTTTTCAGTATTACTTTCTGATTTTATTACTATGATTATTAAAAATAAGTTAGAAGCCGAGCTGAGTCTTATAATTTCTAATATTTTTATTCAGTTTAATGTTCTAAACACAAAAAGAAAAATAATAAAAATCATTTATCTTGCTTGTATTCGCGTACTTATAGATTCTATTGCTGAAAAAAAATTTCTACCTAATTCACAGTTGGTTAATGACCAATTTTCTAAAAATTTTTTAATCGCCCCTAGCGAAACTACAATTTTTAATATGTATTACTTAAAAATCTTGAAAAAAATAAAAAACTGCACTGCTAAAGAACTTTTATCTAATGATTATATCGCATCATCTATGAATTTAAACTTAACAAATATTGATTCTAAATTAGATATAAAACCTTTTATAGCTGATTCTATGGAATACTATAAGAAATATTTGAAATTAGAAAATTATTCACTTGAAAATAATGTTGTTGATTATAATGAATTATTACCTTCGAATAATCCATATGATATTTTAGGATTTCTCCTATATTTTCTTAATTGTGTTTATATAAAACATAAATTTAGTAAAAGTACAAATTATATGATGATATGGTTTGGGGAATTCAAAAGTAGACTTGATCATATTTTATGTAATGAAATTGTATCTCTGATTAACTGTTTTATTATAAATTTCCCTAATAACAGCCCATTTTACCTTGATGCAAATGATGACAATATTGTTGTTATGAAAAAAGTCACTTATTGTTTTATTTTATCGACTATTTTTTCGTTTAAAAATAATTTTGACCCTTTGACATCTATATTTTTTAACAATAAAACCAATGCTCTGGACCCAAATCTTATAAAAAAATTATATTGTCCAGGTTCTGAAATGGATTATATGTATCATCATTTTGTATTTTATAAAGAAAATTTTGAAATGCTGGATCCAAAAACTTTTATGCAAAATTATTCTAAAGGAGGGTTTTATAAATGCTCATGTGGCTATGTTTATGTTATAGAAAACTGTGGAGGACCTATGGAAACTGCTAATTGTTTAAATTGTGGTCTTAAAATTGGAGGAATTAATCATAAAATTATAGAACGAGAAGGACATATGAATTTTAGCAATGATGAAGCTAAGGAATACCTTGATACAATGATAAATAAATCTAAGCATTTTTCAGGATTGAAATTGACAAAATTATCATGTGATTCAGCAGTTCGAAATATGAGTAGATGTGAATCATTTAATATATTAAGACTTATTGTAGCTGTAACAATTGCAGGTTGCTCTATTATTTTACCTAATTATAGGCATGCATATCAAAATGCCCTTGAAGATAATATTAAAAAATATCCAAGAGAGAAAAGTATACAAATAATAAGCGAAATCAATGTTTATGATAGAGAATTATTTAAAGAATCTTCAAATTTAAACTATATCTGGCTTATGTCAATAATAAGTGACCTCCCAGATCTGATGATAAAAAACGCAGGGAAAATCCCCACATCAAATCCTATAAGAAACACATTTGAAAAAGAATTCGAAATAAAAGTGTATTCAAAAGACAAAAACAAACGTATATCTGATTATATGAATAATCAAAATAATGACTTTTCTGAATTAGAAAGCTATCTTAATGAATCCGCACAATTCGATATAAATTATGGGCATTTATTTAGACTTAAAACCAACCCATCTGAGAACAGTATGCGTATACAATTACAGTCTTTAAACAATAAAAGCGAATATAACATTTTAACATATTTTTTAAATGAATATGAAACTATTTTCAGTTTAAACTCATTTTACCCTATAATAAAATTATCAAATTATATGATACAAACATATAATCAAAAATACACAAGGGCTGAAGCACATAATAAAACTATCAAAGATTTATATGAAAAAGATGCAAAACTAAAAAAGTACTTTGATTCATTTATTATAGCAATGAAAAATATCAAGTATCCAGTTAGATATAATTGTTTTGAAGTTAATGAAAAATTAGAAATAAATGAAAACTCAAGTCTGAACCATTTTTTTATAGAACTTTCTGAAGCTGAAGGTAAAATACTAGCAGCGGTATTAAAAACCTTAGCAGAAACTCAAAACAAGTTATTTAATTTAATTTATAATGAAAATGAGATAGAAAAAAAACCTATGAATATAGTCCAAATATCTAAGAAAAAAGATATTATTAATATACCCAAAACTTTAGATGAACTTATTAATGAGTTTTCAGTATGTGATTCAAATTATGGAAAGGGTCAATTAATAACATATGATTTTAAAGGAATTCAAGATTTTATTATAAAATGTATACGGGGAAAGAAAATATTTAATGTTTTAGATTTTAGGTTTTGCACGTATAAGAATGAAATTTTTATTAGACCAGAAGGAGATATTGTTGTAGAAATGAGAGAATCTGTAAGGCAATTATCTTTGAAAAAAGAAAATATAGTCAATATAAAAAGTTATTTAAAAAATGCTGAAAGAAATGATAAAAATTTTAAGAAAACAATTGAAGACTTGAAAGTTTTATTGGAAATTGTTATAAATTCAACAAAAGACAAAGCTGGAGTTGATAATTTATCTTTGTATGAGATTGTTAATGAGATGAGAGATAAATCAATGTCTCCAATACTTATAGGAAAAAATGAATTGAGTTCTTTTAAGATAGTGAATATTATTGAAATTTATGAAATTGTTGAAAAAAAATACTTGAAATATTATAAAGAAGATATAAATCCTCGATATAAAGAGCCTTTATTAAATATTAATGAATATAAAAGACTTATTGAAATATTTTATCATGAATGTAATGATAAACCAAACTTACTTCCATCAGTTAAAGATGTTAAGTACGCATTATTGAGGCTAATGATAAGAAAATTACCATCAAATATAGAAAAGAATGAGCTGATTTATAAGCATATAGTGAATTATTCTTTATGGAGTGAGGAAAATTGTGAGAAACTTTCTAATGTTGAGTTCCCTTTCCCACAAAAGTTTGAATTTTGTAATATTTGCGAGATATATGAGTTGTTTCGCCAAACAATCAAAGGTTTTAAGACTTAGAAATAGAATTTAGAGTTAGAATTATATTAATTTCTTTAAAATTTTTATTACTTTGCGAAGGATAAGCATTTTAGTGTATTATTTTTTTTTCTTTTTATTCTTAGTTATACATAAATATCAAATACACTATATTCAACCATTGATAAATCATATCTTAAGGTAAAAATTCGTATAAAAATATTTCTGAACTTTTCCTGATTTTTATTATGGTATACTCTCAAGGATCAGATGCTTTTTACATCAGAGATTATTAAAAAATTATTTTAGCAGATTATTATAAAGCAAATAAAAACCAGATTTCTGTTATTATTGTTTATAATTAAATAAGACTAACTGAAGTTTCGAAATGCGATTCTTTAAAATTTTTGAAGTCAATTTATAAAATGAAAGCACCAAGAGTTTTTAATAAAAATTTCTAGTAGACAACAAGATACCTTCAAAAATAATCTAAATTGGATGAAAATTCTTAATACTAAACATATAAAAATATTAAATAAATTTTTATTATTACAAGTAATCAAACAATATTTTCTACAACTTAAACCTTATAATAATCTAAAATTTATCCCAAACCTATTCCTTATCTTTTTTATATAAAATTGCATAAACTAATAATATTATTCACTATAATATGGACTCAATAACTTGTACTGCTTGTCGTATTCAGTTCACAAATCAAGATGAAGGCCGAGCTCATTACAAGTCTGAATTTCACACTTACAATCTTAAAAGAAAATACGTAAATCTTGAACCAGTATCAACAGAAGTTTATCAAAAAAAACTTCAAGAATCTCAATTTCTTTCTGCACAACTTGAAAAAAACTTTAAATGTGAGTGTTGCAATCAGAATTTCCCAAGCCAAAAAACATTAAATAGGCATATCAGAAGCAAACAGACGATTCAAGGTATTCAAGAAGTCGATGCTATTTTAACATGTTTGTTTTGCAATTTCGTATCAGAAAATGTCCCAATGAATCTTAAACATATGCTGGAAAACCATGGGTTTTTTGTCCCAGACTTTGAGTTTGTTAAGGATATGGGGAAACTATTGGAGTATTTGAGTAAAAAAGTTAGAGGGCTTATGGTATGTTTGTATTGCAATAATCGGCAAGGACATAATTTTAAAAGTCCACAAGCTGTACAGCAGCATATGTTAGATAAACAACATTGTTTTCTGAATGTTGATGAAGATGAGGCTGAATTTAAGGAATTCTATGGAGCTGAGTCTGATAATTCATACGAAATTATAAGCTCAGAAGATGAAATTCGCTTGGATCATTACTTAGATCTTGGGTCACAAAGCTCAGAAACATGCTCTTTAACGATTTTAGGTTCCCAACATCTAAAAATACCTGCTGAGATAATGAAAACTGGAGAACTAAAGCTTGAGAATGGTAAAATTTTAGGCAATAAGTATTTTGCAAGGTATTACAGGCAGTTTTACAGACCTGCACCACAAAGAATTCAAACTTTGCAAGCATTAGTAGAAGAAAGACCTAAAAATGAAGATAAAAAAATTCAGAATCTCAGTGAAACAGAGTTTTCTAATGAAAGTCAAGCAAACTCATTAAAAATTGGCATGAAAAACAATATGCTTCAACATTACTTCAGAAGCCAAGTTTAAATCTAACTAAATACGCTCATTAGTTTATTTATAACTATTTTTTTCCTAATCCTAACATCAAATTTTGCTCATTAAATAATTCTATATCCAAAATCTCCAAAAAAATCATTCCTATAAAAAAAAGCTAATTTTATATCAAAAAATCCCCATAACCATTCACTATTATCCCTTTTTCCTATACTCATAAAACACAATTTCTTTTCTCTAATCCAAATTCCCATAAAAATCTTCATATTTTCTTTAATATTAAAACACCTAATAACTAATTCAAACTTCTTCTAAGCGCTCTTCTCCCCATCATCGAATTCGTCCTAACATCTTTAATCAGCACTTCCTGAGCTAAATCTCTACTTTTCGGAGTTTTATAATGTCTTCTCGAATACTCAGCATTTTCTTCATTATAACTACCTTCAACAAAATTCGAATGATTTTCTCTAAACTCTGCAGTTTTTCTCTCATTCTCTCCAATTTTTTTCAATATTTCAAACATGTGTGTCTCAGGTGTAAAAATATCTTTACCTTGCCCCTGATCAGCAAATGGGAAAATATTTCTAGAATACTGTAATCGTTCAATGATTTTACCAAGAAAATTAAAAGACTTGATTCTTGAATTTTCTTCAGACCTCAAACGGGCTTCTATTGTAAAAAGTCTAGCTTCACTTGTTGTCATTCCTGGCATTTGATTGATATTCACAGGAAACCAATTAAGTTTTTCATTGATTTCTTTAAAACACTCATCATTTTCATATTTGATTTTCTTCATTGTGTCATTGACATCCTTCATTTTTTTTTCAACTTCATTTATGAGTTTTTCTTCAGCATCTTTTGCTGATTTTAATAATGTCGTTTTGAGATCTGAAAGTTCAGTTTTGAAGTCTTTAATTGCTAGTTCAGAACCGCCTGAATGGTCAAACATGGGAATTTGCATTTCTGTCTGATGGCTTTTAGGAAGTTCTATGCTTAAGTCTTCTTGTTCATCTAGGTTTTGGCATTCATCTTTTGGTGATTTTGATGATTTTGATGATTTTTTTGGTTTTTTCGATTTGAGTTTTTTTATTGTCATGGATAATTGCTTTGATTGGTCTTCTTGGCTACGAGCGATTGTCACTATTGCACTTTCTAGTTGGATTATTATATCTTTGTTTTTTTGGATTATTTTTTCGAATTCAACAACTTTTTCTTTGGTCTCTTCGCAAATAATGTCGATTGCATTTATAGCTTTACTTAATGGAGGAAATTTGCTATTCACATGTTCTAAACCTTGGCTTTGTTTTCGGTCTACACTATCGATATAGCTTCTAACATCTTCAATTTTCTTTAAACTTACTGCAACATTATCATTAGTCTCTGTTTGTTTACTTCCCATCACTGTGATTTTTCTTTGTATTTTCTCTATATCTGAAGATAAATGATCAATACTATCAAAAATTTTCCCTTGCCTTTCAACTACTTTATCTTCAGTCTCACATATAAGATTCTTTAAATTCCTATCTAAACCTTACGTTGAAAGTTCCCTAATATCATAATTTATCCCTCTAACTTCTGGTAATATCAATGTTTCCTTTATTTCACCCTTAAGTTTAATCCTAAGCTCACCACAAGCATCTGTGATTTTATTTTCAATATCATGCATTGTAGGTGCTGCATTAATATATTTCCTAACATGGAAAATTTGTTCTTCTAAATATGCTATTTTGCTATCATTGTTTTTTTGTTTGTAATCTAAATCTACTAGTAAATTAGTTTTGAATTTTGATATTTCAGCAAGGATATTTATATTTATATTTTCAATTTTCCCCATAGTTTCTTCTTGGGTTTTTGCTATGGCTGATTTTAAAGCATGGAAATCTTTTCCAATTTTTTTGAATTCTTCATTGTTATTGCGTTCATCACCTTTTATTGTATCTGAGATGTCTTGAATTTTATTTGTGTGTTCTATTACGAGATCTTTGAAAACTCTTAAGGATTCGATGATTGGTCTGGGGATGTTTAGCCATTCGGTTGGATCTAGAGATGCAAGTCCATGATAAGGATCTATATCTACATCATTTGACATTTATCTAATTATTAATGAGAATTGATATGAAAGTATATGAACAGAAGAATGGATAAGTTTTTAAAAGGTCCTGAAGGATAAATTGGGGGAAATAGTTTTGATGTGGTAATTGAAGGATTTAATCAGATGATTTTAATGAAAATAAGTATTTTATTAGGAATATTTATATATTTTATTAGTTCTTTATATAATGATATAAAAATTTTGTAATAGGTAAAGGGAGATATTGTAGAATTTTATTGTGAATAGATGATTAATAGGAAAGTTTAATTGAAATATATAATAAGACTATGTTAATGCATGTGTTTGCTTTTAAAATTTATAATTTTTTTAATATTCCTGAATTTATTATAATACTTATTTACAATGACTATCTTTAGTTATTATAACTTAAATATAGCTCATATAAAAATGAATTTAAATTATATCTTCCCATTTCTTCTCTCATGAAACTATCGTTTCTTAATCTACTTTGGTAATATTTTTTCTTTCATCTGGATTAGGTTTTCTCTTTCAGCAAGTTTTTCTTTTAATAATAAAAGTTCTTTTTCTTTATGTATCAAGAGTCTTCCTTTATCCTGCTGTTTTTTATCAAGTTCTATAAGTTTTGCTCTCTGTTTTTCACTCGCATCTTTTTCTTCATTAATTTTTTCTTGTTGTTTTGCTAAACTTTCATTGATACTCTTGATATATTCAGCAGCAGCTTCTATTGATTTCTGATCTTTTTCCAATTCAGCTTCCTTATCAATGAACTCTTTTTCTTTTATTTTAAGTTGCTGAAGTTTTTTTTCTAATTCTTCATACAATTTTTTAACTTCATTTCCAGAATATTCCAAACAATCAGAAGTTTTTCTTGGATTTGAATACTCCAAACATTTATCATGTTCAAGTTTCATTTCATCATATTGTGATTCAAGATCCTCAAGTTTCAAAGTTAAAATTCTTACTTCATGTTCTAAAACGCTTTTTTCTTTATAAATTTCTTTGTTTTTTTCTTCAGTTTGCGATAAGTTTTTAGTTACTCTTCCAAGTTCTCTTTTCATTCCATCATCATCCATAGAAATTATTTGTTCCAACTCAGTGACTTTACTTTTTAGTACACTTTTTTTCTTTTTCATTGATCTTATTTGTTCTATTAGGTCATAGTTTTCATTTTCATATTCTTCTCTTGAGCATTCAATAATTTTTAATTTCCCTGTTAGGATATCAACTTCTTTTTTCAAATTCTCGCACATATCTTGATATTCATGCAGTTTTGTATTAGAATTATCATAACTTTTCATTGGCATTGGTTCTTTAGGAGCTTTTTTTTGTAATGATTTTATTGTTTCCTGGTAGTTTTTGCAAGATTCACATGGTTTGTTTAAAGATTTTTCTAATTGTTTGCAGTTCTCGCATGGAAGTTCAAGTTTTTCAACCCTCATCTTTAAAATATTACAGTTTTCGCATGATTTTCCTATATTTTTTAATGCCAGTTGGAGTTTCCCACAGTTTTCACACTCTTTTTCCATTTTTTTAACCTTTTCTTCTAAAACCCTGCATATTTCCCTAGCTTTTTTTAATTCTAAATCATTTCCTTGACAATTTTCACATGGTTTTTCAAGTTCGCTAATATTTTTACATAACATTTCGCATTTTTCTTCAAGAGCTTGGCATTTTTTACATGGTTTTTCAAGTTCATTGACAATTTTCAATAGGTTTTGGCAATTCTCACAGTTTTGTTCCATAATTTTTATTTTATGTACAAGCATAATACAATTTTCACAAGATTTTTCCTCGATTTCTTTAATTTTATCTGAAAGTTTATAACAGTTTTCGCATTGTTCATCGTATTTTATTTCTGACAATTGGACTTTTTCATTAAGATATTTTAAATCTTCAAGTTCTTTATGTAGTTTTTCACAGTTCGCGCAATTGTTTTGACATTTTTCAAGTTCTTCTAATAAAAAGTTGCAGTTTTGGCAGTATGGAGAAATCCCTGATTGCTTTCTGGAAAGTCTTTGTGAACTTTCTGTTGAGCTTTCGAATTTTTCTTTCCAAAGCTTGACTTCTCGATCAAGGTTGTCTTGTTGTATTTTTAATATCTCTTTAATTTGATTGATAGATTCTATTTCTTCATTAACTTTTTCTTGCATATCTTCCAAGTTCGCTTTTTCTTCTAATAGTTTTTTTTCAGTTTCAGTCAAAGAGATCATGCGACTTTCGAATTCCTCAAAGTTGTCTTTTTGCTCAGACTCGATTTTTTCTTTTAGTTCGTAGAGGTCTTCAGCAAATTCTTTTATTTTCTGTTTTTTCATTTTGTACTTTTGCTTTTTCTGCTCGAAAAATTCTATGTCGGTAATTTTGTTAGATTGTGAAGAAAAACTATTCTCATTTTTATACATCTGCAACTCAGTCATTAATCTTTGTATATCTTCTTCTCTACTAATCAAAAGCTTTGTTTTATGTTCCAACTCAATTTTCGAACTGTTTTGTTCAATAATTGCCATTTCTTCCTTTTTCCTCTCAATATCTTCAATCATATTCTGAAGCTCCTCATTTTTTTTATTCAGTTCCTCTAACTCAAACTCTATTCTGTTACTCTCCATCATCAAATACTCTTTTTCTTTCATAAAACTCATTTTTTCTTCATTAAGTCGTTTCTGTTCTCTTGCCAATTTATCTTTTTCCTTTTCAAAAATTTCCAAATCTGTTTTCAAAGCTAACTCCTGTTGTTTAAGCCTGCTATCTTTAATCTGCAACAAACTATCATATTGTTTCAAATGTCTTTCAGTGGCTAAATACTTTTCAGAAATAATGCTTTGTTTTGTTTTAAGTTCTTCAATAACAGATATGTATTTTGTACATGATTGGCAAAAATTCCCACTTAAAGTCCTACGATCAATACTAACAGGGTTAGTCAGTTTATTAGTCCTATGTCTGTTTAAATAGATTTTTTCTGTTGATTTAGTCTCGCTACGATATTTTGGGTTGAGCATTTGATTGTTTAAAGGACTGTAATCCATATCAACTAAGCTGTAAATCCTTTCAAATTCTGAGTCTTGGCTTAGTTTATTAGAAGAATTAGATGATTCTGAACAGATGAAGCTACTTGGCGACTTTATCGAATTATGCATTTTGTCTTCGTTCATTTTTATATGAAAATTTGTTTAGTCGGATTAGATTATTATTAGGGATTGCTTAAGTTTTCACATTTGGGGTATGGATTATTGGAATTTTTATAAGATTTTATTTGGGAATTAGGATTTTAGTTGCTTTTTATGATAGGATCGATTATTTTGGAATGGATTTATGAGAAGAGATTTTTGTATTTGATTGTGATTTAGGATTAATGACACTTGTGAGGATAATGAGATTTTTGGGTAGGATTAGGTGAGAGAAGGTAAATTTTTTTTGTGGAAAATTTTTAGTGTAGATTTTAAATGAAAGAAAGGATGAATTAATAAATAGTAGAATGCTATGCTTTTGGATTATGGGCTAGTATATTAAATTTTAATGAGGGAGTAAATAAAGATTTATGAATTTATGTTTTGGAGATTTATTTCGAAACTATTTGTGTATAATAAGCATATTTTGATAAAATTGAAAATTGAAACAGTTCTAGTATAGTTTAATAAGAATTACATATATTTTTTTAGTTTATTCCACTGATTTAATAGCATATTTACCAGATAATATTAAACACAGTATATTATTCCTCATAACACATTTTTTTTATATAATAAAACTTAATACTTTACACATAAACTCTCATCTAATTTCATAATAAAAAAAGTTCATAACCCTAATTCCCTTAATCATCATCAACCCAATACATTTATCCAATAAAATTTCAATCCAAGCATATCTTACTAAATACAAATTTCACTCATTTTAAAATCAATCTTAATATACCCATATAAAAAAAACTAACCTCACTCATCTATCTTCATAAACTTTAAATTATATAAAATCTTTGTCAATCCCAGAATTTCTTCATATTTAATTCCGTTAGAATTTAAAATGATCGAAGATATCTTAAAACAAGAAAGCCACAGATGCAAAATCCAAGCAGCCAGCCAGTCAAAAGTTAACAATCATCTACAGACTACTTTGAAAATCGCATCTGCAAAGTATGAAAAAGAATTAGTTCTTACTCAAAAATACGAAGAAGAGCTTAGTAGAATCAAAGAAGAATATTCGAGATTTCTAGCAAATTCGCAGTCTAGAGAGGAAATTTTACTTGATATGATTGAGAATAAAGACCGTGAATTAGAAGAAAACTTAAGCCAATTAGACTTACTAAAGCAAAACACTCAAGAAATCATACAAGAGCAGGAATTCCTTGAGACTGAACTTAAGAGCTTAAAATCTTTAGACCTTAAAGAATGTGTTATACAATGCGATAATTGTAAAGATCAACTTATAAAAGAGGATATAGAAAACCTTACAAAGGATTTGGAGAATTTCATATTTGAATGGGAAGGATGCGGGAGTGACTGTTGGGTCGAGCATGAAAAGCAAGTTCAGCAATTAACAGAAACAGTTAATGTTCTTCAAATCGAACTAAATTCTCAAACTCTGACCTCAACAAATCTTCTCAATGAAAAAGCTTCACTTGAAGATTATCTAAGTCAAATCAACACGTCAAACGAACTTAAATCATCATTTGAACAAAATCTTGAAATAGCTGAACAAGAGCTAAACGAAATATCAGAAAACTATTACGAACTAGAAAACAAACATAAAACCCTAAGTGAAAAGTATGAAATATACAAAATGGACAAAGAAGTTATCTTGAATAAACTAGAAAAAGTTTCAGATATGCTTGAAAACGAAAAAAGGACCTCAAATTACAATTCTGATCTGTTCCTACAAGAAAAAGAAAATCATGAAGTCCTTCAAGAAAAGCTTAAGATTGAACTACAGTTTAACACTGAAGTATCAGAAAATGTTATACAAACAAAAATGGATATATCAAAAACAAAAGAACAGTTATTAAAAATTACTGATTTAGATATAGTCTTAGGGGATACATTAAGAAAAATTGATATGGAAGGAAGTGTTAAGAAAATTGATACTGGATATGAGTATAATGGTATATCTTTACAATTACACCTTCAAAAAGATATGTATGTAATAGTTAAAGCTGGTACTGGGTATATGCCATTAACTGATTATTTGAAGAATGGTTTTCAGATAGGGGTTAGTCACCATAACAAAAATATGATGAGTGAATCAAAAGTTGAAAATATGGTATTTACAATGAAAGAAACAAAAAGCCCAATGAAACCTATTGTGAATTCTTGTATTAAATCATCTAAAACCCCATTGCGAGATAGAAACCATTCTATAGGTGATAAGAAAAAAGTATTTAAATAATAAAAAGTAGATTATAATAAAAGGAACTATTGTAGTTTATTATAAAGTTCACAATAAAACCGATTTGCCATCAGAGCATTTACAGATTCTAAAACCTGTTTTTGAAAACTTATCTTATCAGCAAGATGCTCTAACCAGTCTATTTTATATTGACCATGTAATTTACGTGAACATTGTGGGCAAGCATTTGAATCATTTGTTGTACATTTATAACACACAGCATGCCCACAAGGGATTATAATAACTGGCGATTCCAAACACCCAAGACAAACATAACAAGACAAACCATTTTCAAATGCTTCAACAGCATAAGAAATTTTTGCTAATTCACTTGTTATAGCCTGTTCACGATCTTTAAGGATTCTTGATTTCTCAACTAATCCTAAAAAATCAGGACTTTTAAGTTCAGCTTTTTGTTTTTCTATAGTTTCTTTAAGTTCATATATTGTTTTTTCTAATCCTTCTATGATTTTTATTTTATCTGCTAATTGTGAAGAGTTATTCATCAGATTTTTTTGAAGTTTAGATATTGTTTCCCTATTTTCAGTTATTTCTATTTCTAATTTTGATATTATTGCTTTGAATTTATTATCTTCTTCAGTTTTTTGAGCTCTGATTATTTTGGATTCTTGTGAAGATAAGGCTAGTTTTAGTTTTAAGACTTCTTGAAGGTGAATAGAATTAAAAGTTTTTTCGCTGTTGAGCTCTTCTTGTAAGGATTGGATTTTGGTTAGGAGTGAGTTTTCTTCGTTTGACCACTTTTCTTTGTCTGATTTGTATTTTTCATTTAAGTGGTCTAAAGATTTTTCTAGTTTTGAGTTGGCAGATGATGTGGTTTTTTGGTCTTTTTCGATTGTTTTGAGTTTAAGTTTGTAGTTGTGTAGTTTGATAAGCTTTTTTGATTGTCTTTCTAGAGTTTGGTTAAGGGATTCTAGTTGGGATTTGAGCTTTTGGGTTTCGGATATGATTTCGTTGTGCTTTGTTGAGAGGGTTGACAAGGAATGCTTTTCGTTTGTTAGGGCAATTTCTGTTTTGTTAAGGTCGGAGAGGTAGGAGTTCTTTTGAGTTTCTGACCTACTAAGTTCGTCAGTGAGTGCTTTGATTTTAGAATCTTTGGTTTTTTTGTCTAATTCGAGGTCTTGGATAATTTTCTCATATTTCAAAATATCACTCTGGCTGTTTTTCTTAAACTCTTCCAAACTTGCAACAAGTTCTTTTTTAATCCTGTGAAACTTTTCAATTTTTTTCTTCTCCAATCTATCAATTTTTTCATTCGCAGCAGATAACTCCTTGATATAAGCTTCTATCAATTCCGAATTATTTTTATATTCAACAAGTTCTTTTTTCTCTTTTGTTTTTTCTTTAGCCATATTCTCAGTAATCTTCTGATTTTCACTACAAAGCTTATTATTCAAAGTCCTCATTTTCGCAATTTCTCTATCCTTTATTTCCGTATTTTTCATCAACTCGTCATATTCTAGCTTATTTTTTTTTATTTCTCTCTCAAGATCCTCAATCCGACTCAAAAACCCTTGAATTTTCTCATTTAACACCTGATTTTGCCCATGTAAACTCGAAATTTCTTCTTCAAGTTTCCGTTTAATATTCTTATTCATATTAATTTCCACATTCAAATCATTTATACTCTTTTCCATACCTGAATTTATTTCCCTATAATTCATAACTTTATATGTAAAACTGCTAATTTCACTAGTTTTTTCTTCAATTTCTTTATCTTTTAACTTAATAACTTCTTTAAGACTATCATTTTCCTTAAGAATAACATCAATTTCATCCTTATTAACTAGTAAAGGACTTTTCGATACTCGTGAATAACAATTTCTTTCAGTAGCTGCATTTTTTTCTTCAATAATTCTTTTCAATTGTCTATTTTCTTTAACTAATTCCATGTTTTGAGTTCTGAATTCAATATTTTTGTTTTTCTCATCCCTGCATACTGAGGCTATATTTTCAAAATGCCCTAATAACGATTTTATTGCAACATTTCGTTCTTCAAGGTCTATTCTTTGTTCTTCGATTTTCTTTTCAATTTCTCTAACAAAAATTTCATCAGATGTCGGCTGGCGGAGATCCATAGTAGAATAGATTTTGTTTATTGGAATTCCTGAAGTAGATGTTGCGGTTTTTCTGAGTTTTGGGAAATTTGTGTTTACTGTTGATCTTCTTGAGGATCTGTTCATATGTTATTATTGTTATGATATGAGTTTATGATGAAAGGATAAAATTTTAAAGGATCATTGGATTGAACTTGATACTTGTTTTGCTTGATGTGATGCTAAAAAAAATTGTGAAGAGAGTTAATATTAAATTTACTTTAAATCTTAGAAAATTTGAAATGAGTAAAATCTTTAAGATAGCAAATTGGATATCAATTTGCATGAAACAAACTTCAAGTATTCAAAAAATATATTTAGCACCCAATATTTTTCTATTTTGATAATGAGGAAGAGTTGGATTTAAGATTTTCCTCATTGCTTATATTGAATAGATATTGATCTTTTAATAATGATTGATAATGTTTTGTAATTAAAGAGAACTACAAAAGTTGCAATGAAGCTAAATTCAATCAGTTTTCAAAAAAAAAAAACATTTCTTAAGCCATTTGCCAAGATCTGAATTTTTATTTTTTCATTTTCGGTGATGATAAGAAAACATATAATAAACCTATATAAACAATCTCTACTTATTTTCTTATTTTTAAACATCAAAACTATATTTCTCATGATATTTTTATCTTAAGTTAGTTTGCCATTTACCACGTGTATAAATGTGGCACGAGAAGCTTGGAGAAAACGTGCTTTCAGAGCTAAAAACAAGTATTTCTGATGGTCTTACCGAACAAGAAGTTCTAAATCGTAGGGCAACATACGGATTTAACGAGTTAGCCAAGCCTGAAGGCAAGAGTTTATTCTCTTTGATTCTAGAACAGTTCGAAGACCTGATGGTTATAATCCTACTCGTCGCCGCAGTGATTTCAACAATAATAGCATTATTAGACAAAAATGAAGGAATCTTAGGTTTTGTCGAGCCAATAGTCATCCTTCTAATCCTCATAGCAAATGCTGCAGTTGGTGTATGGCAAGAATCTAATGCAGAAGCAGCCTTAGAAGCATTAAAAGATTTACAATCAGAACATGCAAGAGTTTTAAGAAATAAAGAGTGGAAAACCATTCTAGCCAAAGAACTTGTCCCAGGAGATATTATTGAAATAACAGTTGGCAATAGATCTCCAGCTGATGTTAGAGTAGTCAAACTTCTAACCCCATCATTAAAAGTAGAACAATCATCATTAACTGGAGAAACAGAACCTATAAGCAAACATGCTGGAACATGTAAAGGAGATAATTATGATCAACAAGCAAATATATTGTTTTCAAGTACTAGTGTTGCTAGTGGAGCTGCTATTGCTGTTGTTGTTGAGATAGGAATGAAAACGGCAATTGGGAAAATACAATCTTTAGTTCAAGAAGGACAAGCTGAAGAAAGTAAAACACCTTTGGAAGAAAAACTTGATGAATTTGGGAATTTATTGGCTAAAGTGATTTTTGGTATTTGTTTGTTGGTTTGGGTTATGAATTATAAGAATTTTTATGATGAGATTCATGGAAGTGTTTTTAGAGGAGCGATTTATTATTTTAAGATTGCAGTTGCACTTGCTGTTGCTGCTGTTCCTGAAGGATTACCTGCGGTTATTACAACTTGTTTAGCTTTGGGTACTAGAAGGATGGCTAAGAGGAATGCTATTGTTATGAAACTCCCTAGTGTTGAAACCCTTGGATGCACTACAATTATATGCTCTGATAAGACTGGAACACTTACAACTAATGAGATGACTGTGACTAACTTTTTTATCCCTTCAGCTAAAGCTAATGAGTTCGATAGTTTTACTGTTACTGGGCATAGTTTTGATCCATCAGGAGAAGTTAAAGACATAAATCCTGAGCATTTTTCTCCTGTCCTTAAGCACTTTACCAACACAATGCACTTCTGCAACAGTTCCATGCTAGAAAATGTTAATGGCCGATTCAAAATCACAGGCATGGCAACAGAAGGTGCCCTAAGAGTCCTAGTCGAAAAGCTCAGACGCAGCCTTAAAGCGAAATCAGGTTTTTTCTCTGACCTCGAAGAAAAAGATATAAAAAAAATTGTAGCCCTCGAGTTTACAAGTGAAAGAAAAAGTATGAGTATGCTTTGCAGTAAAAAAAACAGTGAAAATCTCCTCTACACAAAAGGTGCCCCTGAAAAAATCATTGAAAGATCCTCACATATCCTTCTCCCATCAGGTGAAAAAGTGCCAATGTCAGGTAAACTAAAAGATAAAGTCTTAGAAAACTGTACCAAATTCGCATCAGAAGGATTAAGATGTTTAGCATTAGCCTACAAAGATCAAACAGCAGAACTATCAAATTATAATGGGCCAAATCATCAAGCTCATAAAACCCTTGAAGATCCTAAAAATTTCGTGGCAATTGAAAGCCAACTAATATTTTTAGGTGTTGTCGCTATGAGAGATCCACCAAGACCAGAAGTCCAAGATGCTATAAAACTATGTAAAAAAGCTGGAGTTAAAGTATTCATGATAACTGGGGATAATAAAATTACAGCAGAAGCTATAGCGAAAAAAGTGGGTATTATGAATGAAAGTACTTTAAGTCTTACTGGAATTGAACTTGCCGCAATGAAAGATGATGTATTAAAAGCCAAACTTCAAAAATCAGATTCTTGTGTTTTTAGTAGAACAAGTCCAGAAACCAAATACCGACTTGTATGTTTATTAAAAGATCTTAATGAAATAGTCGCTATGACTGGAGATGGGGTTAATGATGCCCCAGCTTTAAAAGCAGCAAATATTGGAATAGCAATGGGGATTGCAGGTACTGAAGTGGCAAAAAGTGCATCAGATATGGTTTTGGCTGATGATAAATTCTCAACAATAGTCGCAGCAGTTGAAGAAGGTAGATCAATATACAACAACACAAAAGCATTTATTAGATATCTTATATCATCAAATATTGGAGAAGTTGTAAGTATTTTCTTAACAGCTATGTTAGGTTTACCAGAAGGTTTTACTTCAGTACAGCTTTTATGGGTTAATTTAGTTACAGATGGTCCTCCAGCAACAGCTTTAGGGTTTAATCCTCCTGATTTAGAAATAATGAACACTCCACCAAGAAAAAGTGATGAACCACTTATTACAAATTGGGTATTTTTCAGGTATTTTGTTATAGGAGCTTATGTTGGAGCTGCAACAGTTGGTATTTTTGTATATTGGTATTTGTTTTTTGAAAGTACTGATGGACATCCACTTGTTTCATATGCTCAATTATCGAATTGGTCAGAATGTCCTGGTTGGAAAGATTTTAAACTTGCTAATTGGAATGGACTTGACTTAGAAAAAAACCCTTGTTTGTATTTTACTGAAGGTAAAATTAAAGCTAGTACACTTTCTTTATCAGTACTTGTGACAATTGAAATGTTTAATGCACTTAATGCCCTTTCTGAAGATGGGTCTTTGATTCATATGCCTCCATGGGTAAATTTGTGGCTTTTGCTTGCGATTAGTGTATCGATGACTTTACATTGTGTTATACTTTATGTACCATTTTTCAATGAGATATTTGGAATATTGCCTTTAGATTGGAAGGAATGGCAATTGGTACTTGCGTTTTCTATACCTGTGACGTTTATAGATGAAGTACTTAAGTTTGTTAGTAGAATGTCTAGGAAGAAAGTTCTCCCAGAGAAAAAGGAAAATTAGATAGTTAATATTTGAGGATAAATGATGTGATATGAGAAAGATTTTTTTTGTGAAAAAAAAATTTGGGATTTTGTTAATGGGTAAAAGAATGAGGTATGTTTATTTTTTATATGAAAACTTGATCATGAAGTTTAGTTGGTCTTCAGTTTCTTGTATTTTAAAAATTTTATCTGGATTATTGTAATATATAGTGATTATAGATATATTATTTAGATTAAAATAGTTTTTTAGGGAATTTTTAATAAGATTTAGTTGTTGAGGAACGAATTTTTATTGAGATGGGGTTGTTGATTATGACTTTTGTAGAGATAGCAGATTTTTTTAGAAACGATGTTTTTAGTAAATTGATGTAATTATTTTGTGAAATTATAAAGTATTCTAATACATAAATAGTATTTATAGGTTTTTATTTGTAGAATTAGTTTAAATTACTTGATATTATTACATTGTATTTTTTCTGTTTTCACTATCATTTTTTATATACAAAACAGTTTATTTTCCAATCATAATCTCCAAACTCTCCTCATATTTTCAAACAAAAAAGCCTTTAATCTTAATTCACCTACTTATCTAATAAAACACAATCACTTTACTATACCAATTATCATATTTTAAAATCTCCTTTCTTTATTCAAAACTATTTTCATTTATCTAAAACTCTCTAACATCAACACAAAAAAATCATAAATCTCACATAAATCCATATAAATCATCCTCTAATTTTAAATTATTTCAAAATCTCATATTCAAATTTATCCCAAATCCATTATTCAATATTAAAACCATCAAAAAACATAAAAAAATCCTCTTCATTCAATATAATTTTTATTAATCTTCTAACATCCATCAAAATACTAATTATGGAGCTGTCATTGAAAGGAACCAAGAGTCTATCTTCATTAAGACAAAGCCTCTACTCTCGTTGTAGCTACTCTGGTAAAACAAGCCCTCATTCAATAGGAAAATTTTTCCAATCAACTTCAATCGTAAATTCCCCAGCTCCATCCCAAATGCGAAAAACTATTAACAGAATCCCAGTTTCGAACCTCTCACGCAGAGTAACTTTACAAATCTCGTCCCCTAAACCATTTCGTAAAAGTCTCAAACAACGTCAACAGCAGCTCAAAACTCACTTTTCTGCTATAAACCTTCAGCAAAGGCAACTAACAACTCGAATCCTCAAATCTCGAGAAAAAAACATCGACACCATAGTCGAAAATCATGACAGTTTTTCTGAAAGATACATTCCATCAAAGCATAAATTCTCACATAAACTCATAGGAGATATTCAGCTTCCAAGAAAGTTTTTCAATATTATTCCTCAAGAAAAAGAACTAGAACAAGCTTGTATAGTCCGTATAAAACCTAATCCTTTACAGATTTCCCCATCAGTTCTTAATATCCCATATGAAAATACACAAAAAGTAAATCAAAACAGAATTAATGATAGATATCGTCGAGCTATGTCTTCAATAAAACATTATAGAATGTTGAAAATCAACCCTATGATTGTTCATAAAATACATGAGTTTTTACCTGGAGTACCTTATGGGATACCAAAAAGTAAAGAGTTTCTTTCAGCTTGTAAAGAAGGAAATGCTGAAAATGTAGCTTTGATGCTTGAAACTAATAAATGGCTTGCTCATGTTTTTGATAGTTCTGGGCAGTCTTCACTTCATTGGGCAGTTAAAAGAGGACATATAAAAGTTGCTAAAATTTTATTAGCGGCAGGGACTTGGGTTGATAATTTGGACTTTGTAAGAATTATTTAGGCTGGAAGGTCCCCATTGTTTTTAGCGGTAAAAGCGCAAAGTGTGGAGATGGTTAGTATTTTGCTTATGCAAAAAGCTAATGTTAGGATTAAAACTCGTGCTGGGACTAGTATTTTTGAAGGGATTAATAGTGTTGCAATAAATTCATTACTTGATAAGCATATGAAGAAACTTGGTATTAAGGAAAATAATAATTGAATAATAAAATTATGTATGCATGAACTTAATTTACTACTGATTCGTTAGTGGGAGACTCCTTTTTTTTAAATTATATGGAGTTGGAGAGGGGATTTTTTAGGGATCTTATAGTTTTTCTAGATATCAGGGCTCCTAAAAAAATTTTTTACTGCATTACTGGTAGGTTTAAGTTTTTTTATTATATTGGAAGTGTATTGAATAATAACTTAATATTAAACTTAGTTGATAAGAAAATATATATACATTATTTATATGAAAGGTTGAAATTTAGATGATAGGTTAGAAATATGATGGGCTAAGTTTTTTATGGCAAAGAGGTGTTTTTATGTCAGGGATGAAAAGAATAAACTTAGAAGATTGAATTTTATTGCATTTTCAATGTTGTGAAATTTACTATTTTTTAAAAGAAATCAGTGTTGTTATATGGAGTTGAATAAAGTATATTAAGTTAGTGAATGATTTATGTAAAGGATCATAAAATTTGCTGAAACGATATTTTATATTTTCCAATAAAATAGAACTTTTTGGTGGCTCTTTAAGTTATATAATTCCTTTCTTTTTACTATACCGAAAATTATTATCATCTAAGCATTTGCAAAAATATTATACTCAGTCAATATGGCTGACATTTCGTAATATAAGATTAGCATTTCGACCCTATAAAATCGCTTATAAAATTATCCGTATTTCTAAGTGGCAACCTTAAATCCCATTCTTTTATAAGCAGATTATATATTTTACATTATAGCTTTATTAATACATACCCATAAAATACTTCGATTTTATATTTTCACTTACTCCTGCTAGGAAAAAAAGCAAAAATTCAACAAATAATTAGTTATTTTTCATGCTTCTAACTTTTTCTTCCTTAAATATACATTTTATTTGTTTTATACGCATAAACAAAACCGAATTATGAATGTTTATATTAGTGAAAGTTTTTTAAAATAAAAGTATAAGCCTATTATCCAGTCTAAAAGTTTTCCGATTTCCTATGATTAAACTACTAAAAACTTGAAAATTGTATCTGCTTTATTATTTTCCTTGTAAATACAACACAAAGTCTAAGCAAAATTATCAATTTTCAAGTAAAATAAATTAATTAAATTTCTGTAACAATTTTAAAAGAAGTTTAGATGCCTAAAAATTATTTCAACCCTTTCAAAGCTGAGTTTCACCTAGTTTAAGATCACTTTTTATGGAAATTTTCCCATTAAAGTATTATTTCTAGTTAGAATTTACATATTTACTGACTACTGATGATTATATTATTAGCATAACAGATTTTGGAAATTCTGTCTAACCTCGATTTGTACAAAGCATTTGTGCTCAAGTAAAGGACTGGAGCCTTACAAATTTTATTCTCATTTATTTTTCGTCTCTCATAAACAATAGAATCATAAAGCATTTTTCGCTTTAAGCAAAGTTTCTCAGCATTGTTATCTGCAACCTTCTGATCTGTCTCTTGTTTTTCGTATTGTTTTCCCCTTTGAATGCCGCAACCCATATTAATAGTATTATATATTTGTGATAATTTAATGGAATCTAATAAACCAGCAACTATATAATCAATATTGCATAAAGTAAGTTAAAACAATTATATGAAATATCTATTAGTCAAACTATATTTTAAAACATATAAAAGTTGGTTGCATAGAACTAGTATTGTAAAAATAGACAATTTTGAAATTAAGGAAGAATATGAATTATAAGTAATATATTTGAAATGATTATCATTTGATTCACTCGAAATGTGCTATAATATTTTTTAATCTAAACAAATCTTTCATATGCTTTATTTTGAAAAATATAATTTTCCTGTTTATGCTCGATTTTAAATTTAATATTTTTCTTACTTAACACTTGGAATCACTGAAGAAAAATTGATTTTTATTGAAGGTATTTTTTGTTTTCAAATATCTAGTCATCTTATGCATTAGTTTTTAATAAGCTTTTGATTATCAGATTGCTTTTCTAAATGTAATAATATGATAGTAAAATATTTTATATAAACTTAAAATAAGTAGCTAAGAAAAAAATGCAATCAAGAAATTTATTTACATAGACTCTTTTTATATTAAAATTAATGTTGGACTTTGTGTCAATAGTTTTAAAATCGACTGATTTTTATAAGCATATCTATTATGCCATTACGATATTATAATTAACTAAATTTTATCTATTCGGTTACATTTTTCAATACAATTCTTTGTTTAGTAAGTAAATATGAGATCACAAGAGGTCTTTTAAATTTATTCTATGTTTTATCATACGATTATATTATTAAAAATTTTGACGCCTTTATAAGACTTTTAGCATAAAATTTTTAAAAATTGCAGACTATAGTATTAAATTTTAAAAAGACTATAAGTTTATGTAAAAAAGTCTTATTACTATAAAATATAATCAACATAAAAAAAAATAGTTACTATATAAAGACACAGCATTATAAAATTTACTTAAAACTAAAGATTATATGATAAAACTAAAAAATTATAAGAAAAACCATAATCTGTCTACAATCGTAATAGTTTTTTGTTTATATGCGAATTATGATGAAATTCCATTCAAAAGCTGACTCATATAATAAGGTTTTACTAGTGATTTTTTTTTTTTTAACTATCTAAGGTGATACTAAAAATACTAATACAATTTTAACAATATCAGAAATTAACTCAAAAAAAATCTGAAATTTGTATGAAGCAATTAAACTTTGTATTGATAAGAATGAAGTATATTATAGATCATAACAAGGTTCTTGTATATCAAAAATGAACCTTTTGATAATTGATTTTTAGCATAAATGTAATAAATTAAACTACGATAATGGAATCTTTTTTAAATTTCTAGAACCCTAAATAGAATGTGTTAATCAGAGTTTATGATACCCAAAAATCTACTTCCTGCTATTTTTATAACCACTGTTTACCTATTTTAATAGACTAATAGTTATATGGCCTAACTAGGAGAGAAAAATTAAAGTATGAATTAGAATTACTTTCTTTAATTAAGTTGTTAGAAACACTTTACTAAGGTTAATTTATCTTTTCCATACGGTTTCTATATAATAAGTTTGATTTTAAGTCAAGAATTGGTACACGAGCTAAATTGCGAATTTTTATCCGATCTCTTTCAATTGCTGCTTTATATAAGTTTAGTCTCCTTTTGTGGAAAAGCTCAGGAGAGAGAGTTTCTGTATTGTGGTTTTGTATGGTTTTCTTTTGCTCTGTTTGTTTTACTGTTCCACAGCCCATTAAGTATAAATGGAATATAGTAATTATTTTTAACGCTAATAAGCTATAAGTCATATTTAAGTATGAAAAAGTTAAAATAATTGATTTTATCTAAATTTATTGTAATTAATCTACCCTTATTGTCTCTGTAATTTTCCATATTATTATTTTAAATTCGCGCATAGCTTAAAATTTGGCATTATTGAATAAATAAACTAAGATTTTTATAATAAATTCACTATCTTTTAACAAAATAGTCTATTTATTATGAAGCCTATTAAAATCCATGTTTTTTTGCTTCTTTTTGAAGTGTAAAAAGATTTCCTTTAACAATTTTATTTTAATTTAACGATAGTAATATAACTCAAATATTATTTATTATTTATTGAGATTTATACAAATTAATTTATCATTAAAAGCTTTGATAGTTTTCCTTGGCAAAGAAATATTTACCATTTTCAGAAATAATTAAAATATAAGTAAAAATTCATAGTTATCTTAGACAAAAATGTCATTTTATGGCAAATAGATGATAATTTTCATTACAACAAACTGTAATTGCTTCATTATTTCACTTTTATTTATAAATATATCACAGTTTTATAAAAACTTATATTAAAAAGAATATTTAACTTAGTGATTTTTCAAAATAAGTTATTTAAAATCAACATCTAATATCCATTCTCTCACATAAATTAATCATTTATTTCATATTTTATAATGGAACTTTTATTTTTAATCAGCTTTAATTTTAGCTACAATAATTTTTTTACCATCATGACTTTGATTTAGCTTAAACAATTCCCATTACTTAACATCAGTATTTTGATTTGTTTTCCTTTAAATCTCAATATAAAAACCTATATTTCCAAGTTTCTAAAACTCAGACTTGCATTTTATACAATAAATTTCTAATCTAAAAAAATCTAACTATAATATAATGGAGTGATTTTCATACTATACTATATACTATTATAATATTAGTAATATATTAAGCTTAGATTATACGTGGTAGTATTTAACTCAAGACAGAATGCATTTTCTCTTTATATACAAAGGATTAGTTTCCAATATCATTATTGGTGCTCTAATCACTTTTAAGTAATCAACTATATCTCTATCAGCTGATGTTGCTAAATCAGCCGCATGATGTTTTATTATTGCCCCATAAGAGTCATCCTCTTTTTCGCCTTTAAAAGTCTTGGATACACCTTTTTTATAAGTTTTGAATACTGTGCAGCCCATAATTTATATTATATTTGATGTTCAATTAGCACTTCTTTCTCTCCATGTTTTTCTAGATCTAGAAATGGAACTTCAAAGAACCTTAGAAGATCAATAAGAAAACAAGGTTTTTATGTAGAAAAAAACAGTTTGGAATGTAGGAAAAGGTCAGTTAAATAGAATTTATTTTTAGGTTTTTGGTATTTTTTTTTAATTAAAATTACGATTTATCTTCATAAACACTTCATCAAGCATTAGAAAACCTAGATTATAATGCATTTAGTTAATAATTAATAAGAATCTCAAAGTCTTTACTCTAATGTAAAAGCATTTCTTTATCGGTTCCATACTTATTACATAAATACTAGTTAGATTTTATATTTAATAATAAATTTTACAACCTTTAACCTAAAGGGAAAGTTTCTTATACAAAATAAAAATTCTTAGTAAGAGTTAGAAGTTTCCCCCATTTATCTTGATATTATTAGGATAGAAAGAATATTCCATTATACTAAAAATCTCAAATCAGCAAAAGGATATTTTCTTAAGACAAAATAATCTGAAAATTAATTTATAATAATCAAAGTATCATAAATTATACAATTTCAGGTTCTTTTTGTGAAGCATATAGAAAAGTGAACTAAATCAAAATTATATAAAATCATATGGGATATTAAGCTGACATTATAATTTATAATCTGAATCATTTTTTGGCTTAAAATTTTCACTATAAACTTAATTCAGAATAACTTAAACTTTATGGTATATCATATTTTTAGTAAATTTTATTTGCTTATTTTAAAGAAAAATTATTATATATAATTACTATAATCTGAAAATATAAACTGAATGTGTGTAGCTATAGAAATTCAATGCTTGGGTTTATATTATATTAATCCTTAAACTCATATAAATTACGTGATATTATAAGTATTTGGAATGTATGTGTTTTTAGATTTGAAAAGTTTTTAAGATTTTATTATTAAAGTATAGTCTGTCTTATATTATAAGATTCTTTACTATAGTGATTCTCATTTATAGTAATTTTTATCCCATAATAAACTTTCTTATAATAACTGTTACTAAAGGTTAACTATAAGAGAGAATTGACTGTATATGAATTTTACTAAATAAGATTAAAAATCATCTTTATGAAAAGTTGTGCTTTTTTATTTTACGATTGGATTGATTTTTCCAAATAAACTTGCTCCTTAACCTTTGTGCTAATCATAGTTAAGGGATTTTTTATCTAAATAGGTAGTGTTAAGATTATAAAATTGATTAGAAGATTATTTAATCCTTTGAACGCCTCTGGAAATTATTCCATATATTTCATATCAATTCATATATTTTTTTTTTGGTTTTTATAGACGATAATGCTATCTTACGTTAAAAATTCAGCCCTTTCTTTGATTTCTTTTTTGTTTTTATGCATTTTTTTAGAATAGTTATTTAATTACATTAGAAAAAATGCAGGGAGTATAATTTTTTATATACTGTAATTTTAAAAAAGTCAGAATTTTATTTTAAAGTACCTTCTGTAATCATTAAAACAAAAAAAGATATGTTTATCTTAAATTCAAAACTAAAATTAATATCTCAAAATTTTCTAAACTCTTCACATAAAAATACAAATTATATCTTTTAACATACAATAAATAGCTACTCATTGAAATAATGATACTAAACTTTTCTAAAAACTTTAATATTATTTTGATCTCACAATATATCAGCTGATTAAACATTATCCTAATTTCAATATCTTCCTAAAAAAAAATTTTTTTTTAGAAAATCCAATACCTTTCCTTTTAATAATTTATGTGTGCATAATTATAACAACTATATATACCATCCTATTTTTAGTATAAAAGTATCCTATTAATATTAGCAAAAAAGTCATAAAAGTTTATTACCTAATTTTTTTTTATCATTCTTATATAGAAAAAATCCTATGTTTTCAATGATTTCCAAGAATTTATATTATTTACCAGCATATACCAAAATGAACTCGACTCATTACAACCTCTAAAAAAAATATACGATACCATTTTGATTCTAAAATTTTACTAAAAACATATAATCTTTAATTGTTTATTTTACTTAGTTTAAGTATAAAAAAATCATTTTTCTTATTCTAATAGAAATTTTCTCCTAATATATAAAGGATTTTCTTCAAATATCATTATCGGAGCTCTAATAATCTTTAAGTAGTCAACTATTTCCCTATCAGCTATAGTAGCTAAATCATCCTGGTCTCTTCTTTTCTTTACATAAAAGTTTGCTTCTTTACATAGAGGAACTTTTAATGTACTTTTTTTGTAAGTTTTAAATACAGTACAGCCCATAATATATACTATATTTAAGCTTTGGATATAATTTCATTCCATCTTATTCTAAATTTAGAAATAGAACTTTTAGAATCTTAAGGATTTATATAATAAAATAAGGATATCTTATAGAAGAAACAATTTCAAAGGAAGGAAAAGCGATAAAATAATAAGTTAAAACATTATTTTCCCTTATTTTTTTCTTTAGGGGTGAATTTTATAGTTTTTTCTAGTGAATCTTTGTTAAAAGCTTTTAAACTGGTGACTAAACTCTACTTTCCTGTATTCTTTGTCTAAATACTTAATATATATATATTAAATATCATTTCTTATATGAAATTCATACTTAAAAAATAAGCTTTAGTATTATTACGATAATTTAATTTCTATAAACATATTCACTCTCATAACTGTTTGATTCATTTTCCTATATGCTTTTATAACTCAATGCAGTAAATAATTTTTTTAAAACTAATAAAAGAAAATTATAATTCGCTTCGTCAGAAAAAAATATTTTATAAAGAATAACCTAATTAACACTCTTCATATAATTTAAAATATAACAAACTCATTCCTTTATACTATTACAGCTTCAAACATTTATAAATTATAAAATCTTTTTATCATAATAAACTAAACTGAAAATATATAAAAAACGAAATTTTCTTATTATTTTTATATCAAAATTACTATGGAAATTTATGATTTAATGAAAGCGGAAAAGCATAAAGGTAGTTATAATTATAAGGCTTAAATACTTTATTATAAATGCTAAAGTTTTAAGCCTTTAAGTCATTAGTTATCAAGTAATACAGAAATATTTTAATAAGTTTTAGGATTAAGAAAAAGTAATTACCTGGCTTGTTTTCTTTAATTTCAAAATCTAATCCTAATCACTCTTTTTAAAATTTCAAAGAATCAGCAAAATGCCCATAACATTAAACTATAAACTAAATATCTTAAAAACAATCATAAAACCTCACATTAGTATTAGTTAGGAATAAAACCTCACATTAATATACCCTTAATCATAAAACCTCAATTCCAACTCTAAAAAACTATTACCTTACCAATAAACCTTTCACAATTTTAACATAAAATTGTATAAATTACAAGAATATAAATTACTAATGGCCGCACAAGTAATCCTTACCTAGGGTGCTTCCTTACAAAATTACAACAACCAGTTAATATCATGCTTAGAAGAACTCAAAGATCATCGAACCTCTCTAGACACGCAAATCGAAAAAGAAATGGGCGAAAAATCTGCAATAGAAAGAGAAATCTCTGAGCTGACTGCCCGCTTATCACAGATAAATGAAAGTTTATCTAAAAAGCTTATTACAAAGCAAGAATACGACAAAGCTATATCAGAAACTGAAGGTGCCTATCTAAAAATACTTGAAAGTTCTCAAACACTATTACACGTCCTCAAGCGTGAAACTGTGAACTTATCAAGGCAATAATTAAACCCAAAAAAAAACTTATCATCTTCTATCTAACTTTTCTTATCACCCAATTAAAATTTCATATATTTTCTCGCATTTTATTATAATCTAAACTATTACAAAAATTTTTTTTTTTTACAGATAAACATAATATACAACTAAAATAAATACTTTTTTTTTTATTATTCTTTAGGGGAAGCTGCTGCTATACTGTTAATATCTTTATATGTAAACCCACTAAAATGATTAGGTGATGGTGAAAGTTCATTACCTTCAAAAGACTCATCTAATTTCTCACTAGTAATAGCTCTATCAAAATTACTTGTATCTATTTGTCCTTTAACTTTTGGCTTAAAAGGAGGAATTGTTTTTTTTTCTGCCATTTCTTGCCAATTTGTTTTCTTAAACCATGGATGATTTTTAACTTCTGTTGCNTTGCAGTATGTATTCTTTCACTAGCCTATATAATTTTTACATCAATTTTCAAGAGTTTTATAAGTAAATCATTACCTTCTTCACTAATATTAGATAAGGGTTCTATATTTTTTGTAAGAATGTCTTTATAAATTTCATTCCGGTTTTTAGAATAATGTGGAGGTTTTCCTGAAAGCATATAATACATCAGTGCTCCAAGGCTCCAGAAGTCAACAGCTTGATCATATCCTTGACTTTTAAGTATTTCTGGGGCAAGATATTCTGCTGTACCACAGAATGTATAGGCTTTAGGATTATCAGCACCAATTCCTGATTTACTAAGCCCAAAATCTGTTAATCTTACATGACCTTCTGAATCTAACATAACATTATCAGGTTTTAAGTCTCTATAAATTACCCCGTTAAAATGAAGATACTCAAGTCCTAATAGAATTTCTCCAATATAAAATTTCGCCCTTGGCTCATTAAAAATCCGTTCTTGATTCAGGTGAAAAAAAAGTTCCCCCCCTCGAAGATATTCCATAACCATATAAAGTTTGCTTGGGGTTTGAAATGCATAATATAAACGAGCTATAAAAGGACTTTTTGAGTTTTCAAGTATTCTTCTTTCTGTGATTGTATGTACTCTTTGTCCTCTGTTTTCTATAAGTTTTTTTTTTAGGATTTTCATAGCGTAAAATTCTTTAGTGTTTTTTTTCTCGACAAGACAAACTTTTCCTAAATTCCCTCGGCCTAGGATTTTCATTGTCTTGAAATCTTCAGGTTTCAACCTTTTTATTGGACTTGCATCTATTAAAGACTCTTTTTCAAGTGTATCTTCGCTTTTAAAGCATGGACAACCCATATTGATATTTTTTTAAGGTGTTTAGGATAGGATTAAAGATGGGTGAGAAGAGTGGAGGGGTTAATTTAGATGAGAAGAGAAGAGATGCTTATATATTTCATGACGTAATAAAATAATTTATGAATATAAGTTAATTAAAACAAGTAAACTGTTAAATTGATAAAATAAAAGATAAGAAAAATCGCAAATTTAAATTATGCGCGATATCTGATATTAAAACATATAAAAAATATATATAATACCTAAAACCTGTATATATAAAAAACCATATCTATTTTTATTATCATTTATTTCCAATATTATCATCTCCTTAACCCTATTCCTAAAAACCACAATTCAAAAAAAACTAGTTATTTACTATATCTAATTCATCAAAAGAACTGCCGTGCATATGCCATACAAGGAACATTCGGATGAGGCACTGCAGTAAACGTGACAAACCTTCTTCTCATATCGCTTCCTCTAAACTTCATAATAGCCCCTTTATTTCCCATCTGGTCACAATAATTCGGTGCACTAAAAATCGTAACAACTCTTCCATTAGCTTCTTCTTCATAACCATTATCTTTAACTTCATGTGATCTAACAACAACATCTAATCCATTATCATCTAAAAACCTATGCGCAATATCAGGACCAAAACACAACCCAACTCCACGTTTTGAAGGATGTCTACCATTAACTTTTATAGGGTCAGCCCATAAAATATCACACATAATCCCAGAATCAGGAGGTTCACGAACACGATCAATAGCTTCAATATCAGAAAGCTTAACCCCATCTTGTGTAAAAAGTCCTCCATGAACAACCATAGCTTTATTGTTTATAACAGCACAAAGTGGTAAATTACAAAAAGTTTCACTAAAAAGTTCCATAACATCTAAATCATATTTATGTTTGACCTCACCTTCAAATCCATACATTTTATTCATATTTCTACTCTCATGATTACCTCTAAGTAAATGAAAATGTTCAGGATAAACTAGTTTCCATGAAAAAAGAGTTAGTATAATCTCTACAGAAAAAGATCCTCTGTCAACAAAATCTCCATTAAACAAATATGGGTTGTTTTCACTTGGGTAACCATTAAGTTCAAAAATGTTACAAAGATCAAAATACTGACCATGTACATCGCCACATATATTGAATTCTATATTACTTGGTACTTCAATTCTTATAAGCGATTTATATCTAGATAATACATCTCTTATCCTTTGTATTATAATAACAGCATATTTTTTATGTAACAATACTTGATTTTTATAGTTTCTCATAAGCTCTAATACCCATTCTCTTGTTATAATCTCAGGTAAATGTAAACCTTTATATGTATCTGGGATAATAACATCTTCAGGGTTTATAACTTTGACATGATGATCTCTAGCAAAACATTCAGCAAATCTCATAGCTTTGTACTCTTTTTGAGCTATTGTGAGTTTTTGTCTTGCTTCTTTATCGTTTGGGAATTTTTGACATACAGTTTTCAAGTCATTTATAGCATCTTTGAATTTACCTATTGAAAACAAAGCTGATCCTCTACGATAATATGCTTTTATATAGTTTGGATCTGCTTCTATAGCTCTTGTTGCATCAGCTTCAGCAAAACCATAGTTTTCTAGCTTGAGATTTGCAACTGAGCGGTTGGCATAGACTATTGCTGAGTCTGGATGGATTAATAAAGCTTTGTTGTACCATTCAATTGCTTCAGAGTATTTGGCTAGTTTGAAGAACTCATTTCCTCGATGTTTGAATTCTTCGAACTCAGGAGATGTGCTACACTCAACCATTTTTGACCAATATTAGATATGGGTACTTTTGATTGTGAGAATGGATTTTAGAAGATTTCGAAGATTGTGGAGATATGTGATATAGGGTTGGGGATATTGGAGAATAGAAAAGTGGAAAAGGTTTGGATTTAGGCTATTTAGATAGGATGGGCAGAAGAAAAGGTTGGGTATTGGGAATTTAGAAGAAGATTTTTTGATATTTTTAAATTTTATTGGTTTTATTGGTGAATATGCTAAGTTATGATTTTTGATTGAAAATCATATAATATGATTTATTTTAAAAAGAAATCTATTCAAGAATAATCATACTAAAATCCAATCTTTAATCCATAAAATATNGGATTTTTTTTATTTTGATTGAAAATCATATAATATGATTTATTTTAAAAAGAAATCTATTCAAGAATAATCATACTAAAATCCAATCTTTAATCCATAAAATATAACTATCATCAATGTAAAAAATAAAAATATCACTGCTACATCTTACAAAATTTAAAATCATTACTCAGTACAATTTNATAAAATATAACTATCATCAATGTAAAAAATAAAAATATCACTGCTACATCTTACAAAATTTAAAATCATTACTCAGTACAATTTATGATAAATACTTTACTATACATCAGATTTTTTCGAAAATCTATAAAAGCTTCAAAGAGGCTCAATTTTTTTATCTTAAAGCTACAAAATATACAAAATTGCCATAAATAATCAAATCAAGCACATACAAATCTTTATAAAAACCAGCGCTGAAATTTCTAAATAAAAAAGAATTTTTAGCGAAAACTTTTTTATACTAAAAATTGCTGATAATATATGATATGCTTAATCATATAAACAATAAATAACCAAAGTATTATTTAGCATCAAAAGCTTAACCTATACAATATAAATCATAATATAAAATTCTCTAAATAATTCTATTAATCTATCAATATCTCAAATACCAAAGTAAATATATGATTATTTTCATATAACCAATAATAATCAAGTAAAAATCTAAAAAGACTATATCACAAATTTAAAGATCAGATAAAATCAAGTAAAAACTCCCAAATGATTCAAATTTTATTTGAGAATTGATTAAGCATTTGATTGAATTTCCTAAAAGCACAGCCAATTATGTGATATAAAAATGACAGAAAAAAAGCTTATTGAGTTCCTTTCAGAAGAAAGTGAAAAAATGGGTAACGAATGGATTGATGAAAAAATCGGCTTTGATACTGATATATGTGGTTGGAAAGAGATTCATGGTAACACTATTTCCATACAGCATGCCCAACCTGAACCCGTGCGTTTTCGTATCAGAACTATTGAAAACCGAACCCACCTAACTCGTAGTAATTCAAGCACAAGTCAAGTTAGTACAATAAGTTCTAGTAATGGTAGCAGAAATGGTTCACCTGGTAGTGAATCTGCTAGAATTACTAAAAAACAAGCAAATATGGATCAGGCTAAGAAAAAAAAAGAGCCTTTTACCCTTTGCCACCCACCTGAAGATGTCCCAATATTAGCCCCTGCACCTCTTCCTACATGTACTATCAAAATTCATAAGCCGCCAAGACCTAGAAAGCAAAGAAAGCCTATAAAAGTTTTTAAACTTCCAAAGGTAGATCAGAATAACGAGGAATAAAAATATAGTGATTTATGATCCTTGTGTATAAATTTAATAAGATAGTGGATTTTAAGACTTTAAATGTGGTAGGTTTTAATTCAATGGTTTAATTGATATGGTTTTTATATGTATATGGAGGATTATAAGTTATTTGAAGTTATATGTATTTTAATGCTTGGCTTTTATATATTTATTGATGATTTAATGCTTGAGATGATTTTTAATTTGTATGGCTGTTAGGAGAATGAGGCAAGCATACGCTTGCCTTTTATTATAAGATGATTAAGATGTAAAGAGATTTAATGTAGAGGTTTAGATATACAGATATTTTTTTATATTTAAAAATTTAGGTAGAATTATTGTTGACTTAAACTTTATCAACATTTTCAAGTGTTTTTTTGTCTATAAAATACTAAAGTGTTATAAAGATTATTTTAAGAAAAAATGTAAAGTAATAAACATGCAAATTTTATAAATCCTACTTCATATCCCTAATTTTAAATAAACTTTATTAACTATACTAGTTATCCTCAACCCTGCTCTGACCTTCTGACTTATCCTGGTATATTTTCTTGAGTAAGTTCTTATTCATCTTAATCTCATCTTTATTCATAATCACTTTCTTCTTCTTCATATTTTTCTCATCCATCTGCGATCTCAAAATTTCAACATGCATCATATTAAGCTGTTTTTCCCTCATTTTCCTCTCATCTTCCAGCTTATAAAACTCATCTGCATCTTTTTTCCACATATCCGCTTGTTCATCTTGATTTTTCTTTTCCATAACTTTTCTCTTATTTTTTTCATCTACTTGTTTATCAAGTATTTTCCTTATATCCTGTTTTTGTTTTTTTAATTGTAACATTCTCCTTTCATCTTCAGCTTTATCTAATAATTCTTTTTCTTCAATCTGTTTTAATAGCATCAAATCTTCTTCATGGTTTTTCTGTTTTTGTTCTTTTAAAACAGTATCTGCCATACGAGCCATAAGTAATTGTTGCCTTTCTTCTCGGGCTTTTATTTCATTTAATCTATCTTCTTCTTGCTTATCAAGCATTTTCGCATAATCTTCCATGGATTTTACATCGTTTTGCCTTTCGAATTCTTTAATTTCCATTTGCCTTTTTTTATTCTCCTCGTTTTCTTCCATCATTTTCAGCATGTAAATTCGTTCATCTCTTCTTTTTTCTTCAAAGGCAACTTGATCTGCTTTGAGTTCTTCTTGAAGCCTCATTACTAGTTTTTCATCAAGTTCCCTTTGTTGCCTTTCATCTAATCTTTTCCTACGTTTTTCTTCACCTAACTGTTTATCTCTTAATAGTTTTTCTTGCATAACTTTTTCTCTATACATTAAATCTCTTTCTTTTTCTTTAAGTTCCATCATTTCTATATTCCTCTTTTGTGCTTCATCATATAAACGTTCTTCTTCTTCTTCACTAAGTTTTTTACGATTTTTATCATTAAGTTGTCGATCTAATTCCCTTTTAAGTTTCATTTTGTTTTCTATTTCCCTTCTAAGCCTTGATTTTTCTTCTTCATGGAACATCATTGTATCATATTCAAGTATGGCAGCCCACTCATCCTCATTATCTTCTGGGACAAATTCAGAAGTTCTTGCAGAGGATCTCATTGATGAAGCTACTGACATTTGATCTGAACCTTTAACTGAATTTTTTGAACTACGAACACTGGGAGTTACGTGTTTTGATTGGACCTCAGATTTATGAGATACGGATTTTTGGTCCGCTTCAACTTTTTTCTTGATTTTGTCATCAAGTTTTTGCAAGTTAGATTCAGTTAAAGTTTCTTGTTTCATGAAGTTTTCAACTTCTTTGTCGATGAACCCGGCTTCATTACCGTATTTTTTTTTGAACTTGTTGACGAGAAGCCCTTTAAGTTCTTCACGTTCTTGAAGTTTTAAAAGACGTGCTTTTTGCTGCTCTGACAATTTAGTGGCTGCTGTTTGAGTAGCTTTGGGTGGGACTTTTGGATAAGACATTTATATTTAATTTTTAAACTTTTGCATGCAAAAATGTAGTTTGTATATGAAATTTATATGTTATGGGGATTCATATAATATTTTGTTTTGTTTATGGATTGCTTTTTTGTATAGAATAATTTGGTTGTTTTTATAGATAGTTGTTGAAGTTTATGGTATTGATTGAGGAAACTAAGACTTGTTGTGAAGTTATAGTTTTTTTTTGATAATTAAACTTTTATGTATGAGCTTTATTAAGATTATATTAATTAGAGATTTAGTTGTCAGTATGAATATTAGTATGATATGATTGAGATTGAAAGGGTGAAAGATTGAAATGTTAAATTATTGTTGTTGTATAGATTATGCAAGTTTTATTATAGGTAGAATGAATTTTGTTTTGAAGGATTTAGAAATACTGATTACATTATAAATACTTTGAACTTTTAAATATACTATCTTTAATAAAATTAATAACCTTATATTCAAAATTAAATTATTTTAATTGATAACTAGATTGAAATAATAATCTCTGAATTCTAGTATGTATATAAGTATCAATTATAAATCACAAAAATTATAGTAATTAGACGAAAGCCTAAAGAATTCCAATAAGTTTTAAGGCTCTAAACAATTTCATATTTAATGTCTGAAAATCTATTGATTTATTTTAAATAACTTGAACCATAAATCTTATAATCAACTAAAAAATCTTTAATAAAACTCTAATTATAAAAAAATAATCTCATTTTAGCAATATTCTTAGCCTCATTTTTTACAATCCTAACATAAAATCTTCCAAATCTTGCAAATAATCCATTCAAAATTACATTAAAATCATATCCAATAATTCTCAATCAACAAAGCCTATATCAAAAATAATTTCTAGTATCTATCTTCAAGTATATTCCACATTTCTAATATATCTATTAACCCCATATCTCAATATCCTAAACCCATATAATCGTTTTTCTGATTCAAACCCAATATCAAAAAAATTTTCACATCAAGACAACCAAACAATCTCAAGAAAGACTCTTCAGTACCTAATATTAATTATCCGTAAACTTTCTTAGTCATGACCTTATAGAAATCTTCAAAGGTAAGTTCTGGTGAACCTAAGCTTGAAATTCTTTCAAGGGCATGGGCAAGTTCTTCTTCAGTCATACTTTCTCCGAGTTCTCTTGCAACTCTTGTTAAAGCTTTAAGGGTAATGTGACCAGTGCCTTCAGCGTCAAAAAGATCTAAGATTTTTTGGACACCTTCTTTGGATTCTCTGTTACCTAGTCTGTCATTAATATGTCCCAAAAATGAGTCAAAATCAATCTCAGCACCACATTCTTCAATACCAGCTAAAAGTCTGAAGATAGTTGGTGATTGATCTCTGCCCAGTGAGTTAAGTGCAGCCTGGACTTCTTTAGGATCAATTGTCCCAGAACTATCTAAGTCGAATAAATCAAAAGCTTCCTTGCAGTCTTTGATCTCATCTTCAGTCAATTTGATATCAACTACAGGCTTAGATGACTTTGCTGGCTCTTTTCCCTTGACTACCTTTTTCGACATTAGATTTATTAACCATTAAAATTTAAATTTAAAAATCCATGCATTTTAGTAACAAGTCTTATGGAAATTTAAGTTCGAAGGAAAAGTATAAGAAAGATTTGATTATGATGTTTTTAATAAAAATCGATAGCTAAGTTTTTTTTGTTGGGAAAATTGAGTTTTTTGTATAACTTTCATGAAAGAATACTTTGGAAGAATTGCTAAGATTTAAATGATGAAATATAAGTATTTATGTAAAATATTATGTTTTTAGGTATTCTAGATTATGCATATGTGATTAAGACCATTGTGATGATAATAAAAAGAATTTTTTTTGTATGATATTGAGATTTAGTATAGGAAAGTTGTTGCTTAGCATGTTGAAATGATAAGAATGATGATAGATGATAAGAGGAAATTGTGAAAATTTTAAATTTTTTTAGGTAAAATGTAATGAGAAAACTAAGGGTTATATGTATATTTATGATTTAGGTGATATGATCTTGCTTATATATGTTTATTATATATTATAGAGGCTTAGAATAGATTTTAAAGTAAGTTTTATTAATTCTAGTAAAACTAAATAAGATTTTATACAAACTGGAATATTTCCCATAAAAAGATCGGATTTTATTGAGATTGTTGTGTGCGTTATTATATATATCAAGATTATAGAAAGTTATTGCTTATTTATTAACTTTTTTTTTAACTACTTTATCTTAATTTTTGTTTTTTCTTTTTCATAATCCCTTTAGATTTGATTCTTGAGAAATTTTCTATAAGTTCTCCTTCTTCCATAAACTCATCTTTTTCATTATTCTTGCTTATAGTTTGGTTTTTTTCTATAGTAATATTAGTATCATGAGCATCAATACTGATATTACTTTTATCTTTATCAAGTAAAATTGTACTTTGTTCTTTATCTTCAGCAAATCCTGAATTTTCATCCATAATATAACCTTTATGTTCTCCCTTAATAGATGTATCTTTATTATAATCTCTTTCAAAACTTAAACTATTTTCCTTTATTCCCTCTAATAAATTACCTTTTTTCTCTTCTCTAATTTTTTCAGCTTTAATTTCTTCTCTTTTTACAAGCGTCTTTGATTCTTCTTTTCTAATTGTAACCTTAGGTTCTTCTTTTTTTTGCATAGTCCCTAATCCTTCCACATTTTTTGGTAATGAAAATACTGATTCTGAAGGTGCTCCATAAACTTTCCTTACCATAACTCTATAAAAATCATCTAATGTTAGTTCAGGTTTAGATAAACTTGATATTCTCTCAAGACAATTTATCATCTCATCCTCTGTCATAGTTTCACCTAATTCTCTTGATACTCTTTTATATGCTTTTAAAGTTAGATTTCCTGTACCTTCTGCATCAAAAAGTTCTAAGATTTTTTCAACACCTTTTTTAGACTCCTTATTTCCTAATCTTTCATTTACATGAATCAGAAAGGAATTAAAGTCGATTTCTGCTCCGAGTTCTTCGATACCGGATAAAAGTCTGAAAAATGTTGGGGATTTATCGTTGCCTAATGAGTTTAGAGCTGCTTGTACTTCTCTGGGGTCAATTGTTCCGGAGTTGTCGAGATCAAAAAGATCGAAGGCTTCTTTACAATCTTTGATTTCTTCTTCGGTTAATTTTATGTCGTAATCTGGGCTTTTTAGTTGGATTTTACCAGTATCTCTACCCTTAAGTGCCTTTTTTGACATATTTTTATAGCCATTTGATTAGTTTTTAAATTAGACTTGGCTTAATTAAAATATTAAGAAAATAATATTTTTTATATAAGGATGAGATATTATGCTTTTAATGAAACTGGATGGTTTTAGAGGATTAAGATGGGGGATATGGGAAATGGATTATTTACTATTTTTGTGGATTTAATGATAGGCTTTTGATGCTTTTTAGGCTAGTGAAATATAGTTTTTGAAGGATTTTGCTAATGGAAGAAGGTGGAGCTTTTTTTAGTAAATTTAGTGTTGCAGATACTGATTTTTTTTTTATTAAGGTAAATATATTTTCTATTACTGTGCAGCTTCTTGCAATGCTGTGATTATAGATCTAAAGTTATTTATAAAAATTTTGGTGAATTTTATATAATATATTTCAAATACTAATTATGTTGCAAGTATGCTAGTAATAATATAAGGAAAATGCTGATATATTTTGACTAAATAAATATTATATGAATTTGTAATAGATAAAGTTAGTTTTATAAAGATTTTATATAAGTTTGCTAAAGGATATAAAGTTTATAGTTATTTATATTATTTTTTATTATCTAAATCATTACACTATATAGCATCATATAATTTTTAAATACTCACAAAGAACTAATATAATCAATATAATTATCAGTCATCATATTAAAAATCAGCACGTCAGGAACCTGCTATTAAATAAAAAATCTCACACTAAAAAATTATCCTAGCTTCAGTTGCTACTAAATTAAAACAAATCAGATAGAATTACTAATACAGCATTTTCTCAAACCAGAATAAAATAAAAATATGAGATTTAAGAATTTCAACCAAATCAAAGATAAACACATGAAACATGAAAATCCTAAGTAAAAATTTAAATGCAATTACTTAAATGTGAATATGAAAAGATAATCATATCACTACAATTAAACTAAACTCAATATATTCAATTTATTATTAACTAAACTTGAAATAAACATAACATTTCTATATTGAAAGTTTTATTAAACTATATAAATATCAAGAATATTTCTCAAGATTATCATACAAAATGTATATCAACATTCTAAACCTACATATTAACACCTACAAAAATTAAACCCAATTCATAATTGAATACTTCATTATATTCATGGAAAATTACACATATTACGAGTTAACGAATTTTTGAAACTCTTTAAAAAAGTTGTTTTCAGTCTCAAGTCTCATTGATGGTACCGAACAAGGTCGATCACCTTCAATAACTTTTTCTAACATACTGATTTTCATACGGCTTTGAGGTTTATCATCTTTTCTCATTATCTGTTGGCTCCAATATTCCGCGAAATCATTATAATTAACTTTTTTTATTGGACTCCCTGAGTATTTTCTATACTTTTCAATTGCGTTTATTACTTGAGCTCCTTCTTCTTGTGAAACCCCAGGTTTAGGGCACTTGAGTCCAGCCATTATAAGATTTCTTTTAAAACACGTTATTTTGAAAGCAGGGGAATAATTAGGTTCTTTCCACTCTTCATCTGTGAATTTTTTATGGACATTTATAAGTACCCATCTTATCATTGACTTAGTAAAAATCATAAGGAATTGGTCTTTGTCTATAAACTGTAAATCACTAGTCACTACTTCTTTGACTAGCTTTCGACCTTCATGAGAATCCCCAGCTATGTTTTTGTGTGCTAAAAACTCAGCTATATTGTTTATTGGGACTTGATTTCGACCTTGTTTATCAATCCCAATCCACCAATTACTTAACACCGCAAGTTGCTCTCCAACCGATACCGTTGAAGTGTCAATTTTCATCCCTTCACTCTTATTCAACCTATCCATTTTAACTTCTTCATTCAAGCATTTCAACATAATATTAGTCTTATGATCTCCTTTACACAAGTTGTTAATATCATCATATTTCAGTCTAAAATTCGCATAATCCTTCCTCAAAATAATCTGTAAAACATCTTTAACTTTCTGTGGATGCATAGACAATCCAATCTCCAATAAAAACCTGACCAAATTTTCAGCAGGTATATCCCCACGACCTTCAGGATCCAACATTTTAAAAATTGTTTTCGCTGTATTTTTATCTTTATACTCATCCACACTGCCACGTTTTTTCATCCACGCCCTACTCCCAGCCCTGACTGCTTTTTCAGCAGCTTCTGAATGTTTTTGTACAACTTTTTCAGTCTCTACGTTTTTTTTAAACCTCATTGGTTTAGGCATAGCATTAGTATCAAGAACTTTTTGTATTAGTCTATGAAAAAGATTATTTGATTCACAAAAAGAATCGCTGGTTTTTTTCTCATCTTCTCTTAGGTTTTTTCTCATACATCGCATAATGTAATGATTGTTTTTCATTCTGTATGTGTATTACAAAAGCTCGTTTCTGATTTTTTCTTGCATTTTGATTGTTTTTTGAACGGGCATTTCAGTTTCTTTAGGGTCACGACGACAAGAGATTCTGCTTGTTACAGGTTTGGATTTGTATACAGAACGGGTTACTGGGCGTTTTTGTCCTGAACGATTTGTTGGAGCTGCTGAACTGATTCGGATGTAGTTTTCTATATCTTTTTTTTCAGATACGTATTTATAACCTTCAGGACGATCTTCTAAAGTCATTTTTTCAGCTGCAAGTTTTCTGAATTCTACGCTTCCCATTGTTTTACGTCTTGGGGAACTAAAACTGGATTCTGATGACTCGTAAGGATGGGTTTGGGTTATAAGTTGAGGGGATTCATTGAAAATACTCAGTCCTAATAGAAAATTTGGTAGGGATCCAAAGTTACTCATTTATGGGATTTATGAAAAAGTTTATGATATGGTTTTAGGATGGAGATTGGTAGGAGAATGAATTGGGAAATGAAGGAAATAAGGGATTTTGACAAGGTTTTAATGATTAATAGACTTAACGTAGTTGGGTTTTTTAGTAAATTATGGTTTGAATTTTATATGATGGCTGATTAGATTTTTATGAATGGGATTTTGGATGAATTTAGAAATATTGCTTTTTTTGGTATTTAGAAAAAATTAACGCTTCCAGTTGTAAGAAATATGATTATATGACTTTTAATTAAAACCCAAACCTAATCTTTATGTTTTAATTTATAACTTATATACCAAAGTATATTTAAAAATCATAAACACAATTGCAACCAAAAATCGATAATCATATAAGTTATATAACTATAACTTAATAAGCATAACCTATATCAACTATAAAATAATAATCATATAAATATCCTAGCCTAAAGTCATTAACCATATATGCTATATACTATATTTCATATCTATCTTCAACCTTATCTCCTAATAACAATCCTCTATCTCAAAATTCACAAAATAAACCTTATAACCTCATAAATAAACCAAAATCAACATAATTAAAAAAAAACTTCCTTCCTAATCTGCAAAAAAATAATATCATCCATAATACACATATTCCTCTAAATCTAATTCCTAATTATGCTTACTTTAATTTTTTTCATAAAACTCATATTAGAATTCTCCAATCTCTCAACTTTTTCCTCCAACTGCTGAATCTGTTTATTACTACAATTCACATCATTCCTCAGCCTTTCCCTATCTTTTTCCTGTAGTGTTAATTCATTTCTCATTTTCATAACAACTTCTTGTAACTTTGTAACATTATTTGACTCTTTTCTATGTCTTTTTAATAAATCTTCTTTAAGTCTATAAAGATCTTCAATAGTTTGTTCTAATTTATTTATATTATCTTGACTTTCTTTACAAGTTTTCGAGTTTTTCACTCTTGTTTGCTCGAATCTTTGTAATGATTTGTTTATATTTTTAGATTCATTATGTAGTTTATCATGATTACTTGATAAATATTGATTATGATTTTTACATTCTTCGATTTTTTTGGTTAATTGAGAGTTGTATTCGATTAGTGCTTCTTTTTCTTTTTTAAGCATAGAAAGTTCTTCGGTTAAGAGGCTTAGTTGTTGAGAAAATTGAGAGAATTCGTTGATGCTGATACTTGACATACTGTTTGACCTCTTTTTTGGAGTCTCTTTTGGGTTGAAGTTTGTTAGAGACTTTTTCATTTTTATAGGGATTAGATTTTTACGTTTTTGAGGAACTTTGGGATAAGATTTGTCGAGAAAATTTTATGTTTTGGGATGGGATAAGAGTTAGTGAAGGAATAGAGGAAATAATGATGATAAGTTTATGATATTAGAAATAGAAAGTATTTAGAATATTGTATAATGAAATTAGTATAAAATGGAATTATGGAAATAAGGGAATAACAAGCTGAATAGGTAGTAGAGAGGTTATTATAGGGTTTTTTTCTTTCAATATGACTGGAAATTTATATATGTAATTATAGTAGCATATATAATTATCTTTGTGCTTATTAGTACTTGATTAAGCATTTTAAGATAATAATTTATTTCACTATAGAAAATACTTTGTTTTCGATTTTTGAATAAATAAATATAGTGCTTTGCTAGTTTTCACTAATGAGTCTGGCATCAAAATGATAGTTTTAGATAATTTGATTGGGTCTCTTTTTTCTTAAGATTTGACATAAATAATCATGGGATAATAAATGCTTCGACGATTATTCTCAACTTGCTATGCCCCAAAGCCAGGTGACTCAGCAATAAGGAAAATCGCCGTAATTCCAGGTGATGGAATAGGACCTGAGATAATATCTTCAACCCTGGATATTCTAAAGCATGTCCACGCACCTTTAAAATTCCAAGAATTTACCAACCTCAACGTTGACGACCAAGAAAAAATCTTAGAGCTTAAAAGTTATAAATGTGCATTAAAAGGGACTATTTCACATCTTGTTGGTGAAGGACCAGGATCTCCAAATCTCCGTCTTCGTAAGCTCTTAAATGTATACGCGGATGTAGTTCATGCATTTTCTATCCCAGGCATCAAAACCCGGCACCAAAACCTAGACGTGATGGTAATCCGCGAAAACACAGAAGGTGAATACTCAGGTCTTGAACACGAAGTTTATCCAGGTGTAATCGAAAGTATCAAAGTAATAACCCGTGCAGGATCTTTACGTATAGCTGAATATGCATTTGAAGTAGCATATCTAAACAACCGTAAACGTGTAACAGCTGTCCATAAAGCAAATATTATGAAAAAAGTTGATGGAGAATTTTTAAAAGCTGTTCGTGAAGTAGCAATAAAATATCCTTCAATTGAATACAAAGAAATGATTGTTGATAATGCTAGTATGCAAATGACATCAAATCCTTGGCAATTTGATGTTATGGTCTTACCTAATTTATATGGATCAATATTAGCTAATATTGTATCTTCACTTGCAGGTGGACCTGGAATATCCCCTGGTGTTAATATTGGCCCTGAATTCGCTTTATTTGAACCTGGTACTAGACATCTTGCTAGAGATATTATGGGTAAAGGTATAGCAAATCCTACAGCTATGATTCTTTCTAGTGCTATGATGCTTAGGCATATTAATTTACCACATTTTGCTGAGAGGATACAAGAAGGAGTTTTTAAAACAATAAGAGAGGGAAAAGTATTGACAAAAGATATTGGGGGCAATGCAAGTACTTATGAATATACTAAAGAGATTATTAAAAATATTTCCCATTAGTTAAAGTTTTAGGATTTTAGAAGGTTTATAAAATATCTAAAAAACTCATTATCCAACATAAAAACTCTTTAAACTTCCTATTTTATAAACATAAACCTAAATCTACCTTATAAAAAAGCCTATACTCATAATTCTAAACTTTAAAAACACTTATATTGCCAACAACACTGGGTCTTTAGGATTAAAAGGTTCAAAATCATAATGCATCACATATTTATCAGGATTATCTTTAACCTGACTTCCAAATGTTTGCAACAAATTCCCTAATGTTTGATCGTAATCCGTTATAAGATTATGTCCTTGTGTTGGGTCAGCAACATAAAGCATAACTTTTTCAACCCTTCCTAAAGAATTCTGTATACGTCTTATAAGTTTATCTATAGTAATATCAGTTTTGATTATGAATTCTAAATTCGCAAATTCCCAGAGCTTGTTTTTTAGTTCAAGTTTTATCCACCCTTCTGTGATTGGCGGCAATTCTTGTTTTGGGTATAAATAAATTTCTTCTATTACTCGGGCCTTTTTGGCTGCAGCTTTTCCACCTCCTTTTTTGCCCATTTTTGTAATAATTATATGGATTAGATGATGATGTTTTTGATAAGATTGAAGTGGATAATTTTTATTTTATTAGGATTTTTGAATTAGATAAAAGTTTTTTTTAATGTGATTATGGATAGATTGCTTTTGGGAGGATATTTTTTACGAGGATGCTTTTATGGGGATTTTTTTATGAGGATGTTTTTATGAGGATGCTTTGGTTTAGGGAGTTTGAATTGGTTTTTGCTGATATATTTTTTTGATAAGTTTTGGTAAAAAGGTTCTGGTTTTTATTAGTTAAATAGGGTATAAATTTAGGTTTTGAATGATATTTTGTGTTTTAATATATGATTATTGTATATTTATATTATATTGAATAATTGATATTAAGTTTATGATATTTAAGACTTAAAGATTTATTTTATGTAAAAAATTTACAACAAATTTATGCTGGATATATATTTTAGTCAATTCCATCATTATTTCCCCCTAATTTATAATTGTAAATTGTACTAACCAACTTATTTTAGAAATGTATATGTTTTCAACACCCTAATACCATAAAATAACACCTAAGCATAAACTTATATCTTTATTCAATAATAAAAGGCAAAAAATGTCCCTTGTGATAAAGTTCCTCGACAAAAGGCTGAAAAAATACTCAAACCCACATTCAGAAACAGTTTCCCAATCAAGTAATACCAATTCAGAGCTCAAAACCATAAAACTGAACCCCCTCCAAGCTACCCCATTACAAAAATCCACAAAAAAGTCCCTTTCCGTATAAAAAAAATAGACCAAAGACCCAAATCCTCTATACCGTTCCGCTGATCACACATCCCTCAAAGCCAAAAAGTCTCTCCAAACCCTAAAAGCTCGCCTTATCTTAAAAAACACCCAAAATCCTCAAACATCATCAAAAATCGATATCAAAACCTTATCATACAAACTCAAAGCTAAAACCATAGATAAAACCTTAATCAAAACCCTTATCATATGGAAAAGAAATCTTAGCAAAGGGATAAAAATTCTCTGTAAAACTCGAAAAGCACGTATATATCAAGTAACTTACATACAAAAACATTGGAGAATGTATCGACAAAGAAAAAAGTTCCTTAAAACAAAAGCTCATATCCTAACAATTCAAAGGTTCTGGAAAAAAACATATCCTCTAATGAAACTGTATAAAAAAATCAAATTTTACGTTAAAAAACTAGGAAAATATGCTGAAGAAATGTATAAAAAAAAAACAAAAGCAGCGATTTGTATACAAAAGTTTTATAAGAAATATAAAGTTAGGAAGGAGTATAAGGATAAAATATATGAAAAAGTTAAAATAACAATGCATGAAAAACTTTTGAGGAGACAAAGCAAGTTAGTTCAAGATAGGAACAGGAAAAAACAAGCTGTTAAGGTTATTGAAAGGTAAAATTTATTTAGAGAATGGTTGAAAAGGATGAAAAGGCAAAGAATGAGAAGTTTAAGGAAGTATTTGGCCACGATTCCTTATGAGTGCAGGGTATTATGTTTAAAATATAAGCAAGCTAAAAGAGAAACTGATGTTTTACAAGCTGATTTGAATAAAGTTATAAAAACAAGTGGATTTGGGTGTTATTAGGGTAAAGTTATGTCTTTTGCCTGAATATTAGTTTTTAAAGCTAATTCTGAAATACTCTAAATACAATATTTTTATTAATTACTATATAGCCCTATAACTCTTTGTGTTATTTTGACCTTTTTTCCTTACTCAATGTGAATTTTTTTTAGAGATCTCTTTTATCGCCCCTAGAGTTTTCTAAGAAAATTTTTATAGTGGAGTTCTGTTTATTACTAACAACCGTGCTGTTCTGATTACAAGCACTATCAAAAAAATCATCATTATACGCATGGTGTTTTTTATCCATAGAACTTGTAGCTAAGCGTAAAAGAGATCCTTTATTATTATCTGACATAATCCTCAAAGTTTTCCCCCTTCTCAAACCACCTATACTGATTTTCTGGTCCATATTAACCCTGTCTTGGAATTTCTTCACAGCTGATTTCAGCATTTGAAACTCCCGGTTTACCATATTAAAATCATTTACACCTGTGAAATCAAGCATGGTCTTAGTTTTCGGACTAAGTGTTTCTCTAATTTTATACAACTGTTGTGCGCTTTTATCACTTGGTATACTCAACAACACTTCTCCAAATTCCTGCTTATTTTCTTCTGTCACACTATTTACTAGATTTTTATTCTCAATATACTTCTCCACATTACAATCCCTTTTTTCCCTAAACATCTCTTTACGTTGATTGGTTTTTTCAATCAAATCCGCTTTAAGTTTATCATCTGCAGCACACAAAATATTTAAAATAAAATCATTCCTCGTCAAAATCAACATTTCACTTTCTGTTATAGACTTAACACTATACTCATGTGGCTCACTTAATATCATCCCAATATCCCCAAAATAATCTCCTTCTTGAGCTGAATAAAAACTAACATCAACTCCACCAACAATATCATATAAACACATTTCTCCAACAGCAACAAAATACATTTCCATAGCATATTCATTTTTATAAAAAACATTCTCTTTAGTCCTTACCCTCATTGGCTTCAATACTTTTAATACTAAATTTATAAACCATGTAGGCCGATTATCGAAAAAATTGCTTTTTTCTACAATTTTCTTGTTCATATACACATTAAGTTGTAAAGCTAATTTCCTAGGCAACATCGCAACTAAATCATCTTTTTCTTTATTAAACTGAGATTTGTCGTAATTTAGAGCTGAGTTGATTTCTTTGAAGAATTTTTTGCCGATACGGTATTTTTGATTGATTTCTTTAAGAACAAGGATTTTGTTTTCAAGTTTTGCATTGCGTCGTTGCATTGAAGCCATAAGTGAAGTCATTGTCCCAACGGTATATGAATAGAAAAACACCCCTCCTAACATAACAGCAATACATATACCACGTTCAAGGCTATTTGATGGAGTAATATCCCCATATCCTACTGTAGCAAGTGTTGTAATTGTCCAATATAAACTTGCCATATAGATTTCTATATGTGATAAATTTTCTATACCGTATTTTGTTACCCAGTTGTTGTATTTATAATCTTGTACTGTTGCGGCAAAGTGCCAAAGACAGGCTATTAAATGGCAAACTATAGCGAAAAAAGATATAAAAGAGCCTAGACGCTTAAGACCCAATGGGACTTTAAAACAAAAATTCAACTTTTCTAAACATCCAAGGCTCTTTTCTGAATTCAGTATCCTGAAAATCTTTGCAATTTTGGCCAAATTCCATAGTCTTTTAAACCTCCCGAACCTTAATAAACTTTTCCAATGTCCACTTGATGAGATTAATTGAAATGGAATTGAAGCTGAAAGATCGATTATCATCCAAGACTTTAGATACCGTAAAAATATAGCTTTATTTGATACTTCGACATGATCTTCACTTATATAATATGCGCTTATACAGTTGACAAATACATCGATCATGAAGAGAAAATCGATGATTAGGTCGAGAATTTCCCATGATGGGGAGTCTAGTGAAGGAAATGATATGCGATATGGAAGAATGATTAGAGTATAGAGCATAAGGCTGAATAAAGATTACAAGAGGATGAGAATGTCCCAGAGGAATTTAAAGGTATCATCTGGGTAAATTACGAATCTTTTGTGGGAGTAATCGGAACGGTTACGAAAACGGGGCTCGGGTTGACTGAAAAGAACTTCATCTATAAGCGAGGGAGCTTTTTTTACTTCTATTTGGTTTTCTGCGTTTTCTGAGTTTTCTGGAGTTTTTTCTGACTCGTAGTACCTTCCAATATGACTACATATTGAAGGATTTTCGCTTTGATTTATACTCATATTTTGAATACCTTATATTGGTAATATTTGTTTAATAATTGTAATAGTTAGAATGATACGATGTAAAAAAAATATAAACCATTTTTTGATAGAAGATGATAGATTTTTTTTCTAATACGTTTATAAGCTTGAAGATTATTAGGGGATTTTTGTTGTATATAAAATTTAAATGATAGGAAGTTGAGATTTTAATGAAAATTGTTTATGTGTGGCCATGTGGGGGTATGTGTTGTTTGGATTTGGAAATAGAAAAAATATAGTTTTTTTGAATAAATTAAATGGAATTAAAAAGCTTTTGTGCATGAAAGTAAAAAAAGTTATAGAGTTTGAAGTAGGGATATCATAGTTTAATGCAAAATGATGTTGTTGAATATTAGAATAATAAAAAGTTTATGTTGTAAAATTTTAGCATATTTTAAAGTTTATTATAAAATTTTAAGATATAAATGGTATGATTGATATTAGTTTATTAAAACCTTAAAACCTTCAAGTTAAAATCTCTTTGTATTTAATATTAAAGGAAATACAACATATTTATATATTTTTTTCACAATTCTGATAGGTTAATCAATTATCAAATAATCTAATATTTAAATGGCACAAGTTGAAGACTCATCCAAAAATCATTTTCTTATTGAGATTGATAGAAACTCAGATATAGGTAGTGATATACGAAGAGAAATCGAACATCGTTTTAACTGTTCTATCACAAACAAGAATTACAGGTTTCCTCGATCCAGCAAATCTAGCCACTTGGTTATAAAAACCAAGAAAAAACCTTGTCTTCATCAATCTGAAAAGCAGAAAAATAAAGTTAATATACTCTCAAGTTTATATTTAAAAAAACAAAGCCCATTAAAAAAGCTTCCAATTATTAAAAGTAGTTGCATGCTTAAGTCTTATGAGAAAACAATGAAAATATTCAAAAACCCCAAAGATAAAATTTCAGTATCTAATAACATTAGTATTTGCAATACATCTTTATTATTATCACCACAGAATGCAATATTTAAAAGCAGAACGTGCTCTAAAGGTATAAGACTTCCTGAAATATAAATGAAAATATTATAATAATTAATAAATCGATTAACAAGCAGGTTTATAAAGAGAAAAACTATCAATAATTTTTTTAATAAGTATCATGATTATAGCATTTGTCTNTATGGTTTATAAAGAGAAAAACTATCAATAATTTTTTTAATAAGTATCATGATTATAGCATTTGTCTATAAGACATACTTAAAAACCTTAGTAAATAATATACATCATAACCCCAGATCTTCTTATAAAACCTAAACTTTATCACAAAACCAAAAAACCCTCCCTACAAAAAATACCTAAATCCACAACAAATTCCTAGCACAAAACCTTATAAAAACTCTAAAACCATTTAAATAAATCCTCTTAAAAGCCTTACAACAAAAATATAATCAGCATAACCACCCCAACCAATATCAAAATCACTGTAATCAAACAGCAGTCACTGCTTTTATAAATAAGTTCCTTCATTCTAAAATTCGATTTATCAATTCTCTTCTGTGTATGGTCAACACCTTGTGTCAAATCATCTAAAAGTCCATCTTGTAAATCAAGTTCATCTTTCAAATTATGCGACACAGATACTAAATTTCCAGTTGTCCCAAGTATTGCATCTTCAAGATCATTTTGTCTTTTCCACATCGTATCTTGAGCTACTTGTAAATCTCTATTACTTAAGTTTTTTGTACTTTCATTTTCTTCAGAACTTTCTCTACGGAAATTTATTCCTACTCCAGCTGCTGCAAGTTTATTCCCAGCTTTAACTTTAGCTTCAAGTTCGTTTAAATCTTTTTCTAATTCTTCAACTAAACCTGTCCTTCTTTCTAGTTCTTTAGTGGTCATACGGCTTTTTTCAGGGTTTTGTAGGTTTTTATCAAGTTGATTCTGTAAAGCGTCAAAGTTCATGGCAAAGTCTTTAAGCCAACCTCGCATTTTGGATTCTAGATGCATGTCGGATTCACCTAAGGCGTTTTTTTGCTTGCGCTCTTCAAGACCGTTTCTGATGAGGTCTCGGCTTTTTTCGGCTTGGGCAAGGTCTTTGAAAAAATCGTCCATTTATTTGGAAGAGTGTTTTAGTTATATTTTGTTTTGGGTTTATGGATATACAGGAATGCTTTTATATCAGATTCTTTATGCTTATTATAAATGACCTTTCTATATATAAAATCAATACTAAAAAGTCAATCTTCTAATATCCCAAATTCTAAAATAAATCAGGACACTTACCGAAAACATATTTCATAACTATTATCCTAAATGATACACCCAAATATGCACATTCTGATATACAATAAAAAATGTATGAAAACTATTTCATGAGTATAGAGCAGCTACAAATAGCAATGGACCTATCACAAAAAAGCAACCCGAAACCCACAAAAGTAAATGAAAATCCTCAGAAAAAACATAATTTCAAAGAAAAACTAAAAAACCTCTTCCATATCAACAACAAAACCCCTTCTAAACCTACCAACACCCTCCCAGACACGTCAAATTCTTCAAAACCCTTCCCAATCATATCATCAAAATCCCCATCCCAAGATGATGAAATTATCGAATTTATCTTCACCAAAAACCTAAATTTCAAACGTGAAACCCTACAAAAAACCTAACTAAAATCATTAAAAAAAGGTAATTCTTATACAATCATCTATTTAGCATATATAAACATATAAATATGGCACAGAAAAAGCTGAAAAGTACCGCAGACTTTGTCTGGAACTCATTAAAAATCCCTCTAACCGAACAAGCTCCTTTACAAGGGATTTCTCAGCTTCTTTGTGAAAATGGTTATGAAGCACTTCATGACATTATCATGGCTTATCTAACCTTATATGATCGTACCGATGATGGGGTTATCTCATATAAAGACTTTCAGACTATAACAAGTCCAGATTTTGATCCTTTTGCTAATGATGAGACACTTTCAGCAATATTTGCCAGCTTTGATAAGCATCAAAATGGGAAAATAACACCTGAAGATCTTATACAAGCTGCTAAAGAAGTCTCTGAACAAGTTACGAATGATGAAGCTGTCAATATGGTTAAAGCTTTTGATGCTGATAAAGACGGGGCTATTGACTTAAGAGAGTTTAAGACGATAGTAAAATCTAAGAGATAATTAATATGGATAGGGAAAGAAAAAGAAAAAGGTAGGGGAGATGTGTTGAGCTTTTTAGGTTTTAGAAGGTAGGTTATGGGCTGGATGTGTTTTTTATACTAGAATAAGAATTTTAATTGGAATTTTTTATGGTTGGCTGATGTTGTTTATTTTTTAGTTGAGGGAGGATTGAGCTTTTCTGGATTGTGCAATATTGAGATTTTTGATTTGATGCAGATTTGAATGTGGTAAACCTAAAAAGATCATATAATTATATTTACTAGTATCTTCATACACAAGCATCCAAAAAACAAAAAAAAATCACCTATCCTTTTAACATCTTCTTTCCAATAACCTCAAAAGCCTTATTTTTTTAATAAATATATGGCTATATCCAGTGAAAAAATGAATAAAATCGAAACCCTTGAAGATTCATTAAAAAAGCTTCATCAAAATCAAGAATTCACAAAAAAATTATACGATGAGCGTCTGGAACGTCAAAAACGTATAGACCAACGAGAACTAAACCATAGGCAGTATCTTTTGCATGAAATGGATTTTTATGAGTCTCAAAAAGCTATAGAAGCTAATAAAAAACTAGAAGAAAAACAATTAAAACTTTTAAAACTGTCACAAAAGGCAGAAATTAGGAAAGAAAGGCTTAAAAAAATTGCTGATCAAGGGATTCTAGAGCAGAAAAAGCCTTTATACATACAAATGGAAGAAAATTATAAGCAAAATATCATCATGCCTGAACTTGAGCAGAAAAAAGCTCAGATTGCTAAGAAAAAACTATTATATCAGCCTTTAGACCATGAAGAACTCCTTGATCATATGAAGAAATACAAAGAAATCGCTAAAATTGAAGAGTTTCGAAGGAAGAAAGAAATGCAAAAAAAAGAAATCGAAGCGGAACTTAACATGGCCAGCTCGCTTTACTTCTCGAAATTCATGCTTGCAGTTGAACAACAAGAGAAAAAAGATAAGACTGACTATGAAAAAGCTAAACATGCAGCAAAATTTAGCACAAATAAACGCATGCAGTATTCAAAAATTGTCAAAGAAGTCTTCCCTCCTATAATAGACGAGAGGAAACGACTTGATTTTTCAGTGGATTTTGTGAGAAAAAAACCGAAAAAACTCATTGCTGCAGGACAAAGTCTTGGAAGCTTACCTACTAAAGATGGGATTTTTGAAACTGAGGTCAAATCTTTGTCTGAAGCAGCTTTTAAACCTCATAAATGGAAAAAAAACCCTATGGTCCCTGATGAAAAGCCTAAAAAAGCATTTGTAAAAATAGACTATCTAACTGAAAAACGCAAAGAACGTGAAGGAAAAGGGTTGTCTACTGATCAAAATGTGGATTGGGAAAAGGATATTAATGAAGGGGAGATGGATAAAAATAAAATTGAAAAGATTAAAGCGAAAGCAGCGAGGATTGAACAAAAAGCTTTGAAGCAGGAAAGGCTAATGAATTTAGTTAGGAATACAAGTCCTAAAGGTCTTGAAGCAGCTGGTCAAGTAAATGATATGATTATTTCATCAATAAAAGCTAAACTAGCGATATTAGAAAAGGTTGCACCAAGCTAAAATTATATGATAATATGAGAATAAATCCTAATAAACACTTCGAGCTAAAAATACTAATAACCCAATATAAAATCTTATGTTTTTCATATAAACTAAACATTTTATTAGTAAAAAAAACCCCTAATTCTAAACCTAAATTACTTTCCTTATAAGTCTTGTGCTTTTCTTTTAGCTGAAATTCTTGCTGAAATCTTTTTCCTTTGTTCAACAAAACTTGTATCAAGTTTGAGATCATCATCTGTCCTATACTTATTTAAATCAAGATTGAGTATATGGCTGTTTTCATGAACATAGCTTCTATCTTGTAGGACTTTTGACCCAATTTCATCTGTTATTGTATCCATACAGTAATTAAAAGTATCTTCACTGATTTTCATCCTTAGGACAGCTTCACGTAAACCGGTTTTTGTTTTGAGATAGTCTTGAATATCTGTGCGGCGTTTGACAACTGAAGCTGTTGAGAGTAGAAAACATGCTTCTTCTTTTTCTTCAATGCTTATAGAGGTCCCTAAAGCTAGTACTAAGTATAGGAAGAACATATTTTATTATGGCTATTGATGAATCCTAAAACAAATGGAAGAATTATAATATAAAAAATCCATTAGTTAACTTTATATATAAAAATCTTAACCTAAACATTAGAGTTTATACTATTATAACAAAATAACCCAATAAAAATTTAGAATAATTGGTTCAATTTCTATAATAAAATGCCTTTTAAAATCTATCAATCACTTTTCAACTTCAAAAAAATAATCAAATATTATCATATCATAAATAGCCTCATATAAAAATCAACTATCAGTAAATTAACTCAACTTTCTAAAGCAAAAAAAATCATAATTCCATTATATCGACTGCAAATTCATCAAAAAAACTAATTTCTAATTAATAATTATCTCTTTTTTCAATATAACAATTAAAGTAACTCAACCTCTGAACTTTCTAACTCATCAGTTTGTACACAAGCACAGTTCTGTACACCTAAAGAAGACCCTTCAGTATTTTTAACACTCAAACCAACTGAGCTTGCATTTTTCCTCGAAACCTTGTTTAATTTGTTATAACCCTTAAACCAACTGAGCTTGCATTTTTCCTCGAAACCTTGTTTAATTTGTTATAAACCTTAAAATTCCTTCCTGACTTACCTTTATTGTTATGTGGACTTACTAAAATATCATTAAATTCGCTTCTCAAAGAATGAATCCTACTATTAACATAAGCATTTTTCAAGTTCTTACGATTATTGTGCCTTGAACTGACAAATCTGAGTTTTTCAGTGTTGAAATATTCGTTTTTTATGCTTTTTACAAAGAACTTCCGATGTTTTAAGAAGTTTTTTTGCAGACTCATTTCTTTGATTTCACACACTGGCAGGTTTGAACACTTTTTTTCTGGATCTACTGCGAAACAAATACTATTAGTTTGGTTTAGTGATGGCTTTTTATGACACATTTGCTCGTCGTATTCAAGACAAAATTTCAGTTTGGCTAAATCTACCTGGGTACGGGTTTTTAGATGGGATGGGGATTTTACTGGCCAACGTGGAGTGTTTTTACATTGTTTGGTGAACTCGAAAAGTCTTGGTCTTAAGGTTATATTCATTATATTTAGGTGTGAAGATTGTAAATGGAAGATAGCATGAATAAGGGAATTTATTGGTTTTAGGAAGAATAATTGGGTGTTAGTTTGAGGATGAAATTTTATAAGGATTTGTAGATGATGAGAAATTTTTAGCGTATTGAGATGAGTAAAAAAAATATGTTTATTGGAATATTGATATAGAAAAAAGGATATTTATTGTAAATTTAGTTGTTTTATTTGATTTCTCTGGATATTATGCTCGATAATTTATATCATAAAGATTATGGTGAGTATAATCTATGGTAATAACGTTAGAAGGATTTTTTTTTCAGTCACTTAATTTTGATTTGCAATAAGATAGATATCTAAGATTTTATAAACTGTAGATTGCCTAATAATATAACTTTAATAAAAATAAAATTTATTTTCATCCAATATCAACTTTATTCTATCATAATCATAAAAAACTCAGCCATATAACAACTAACACTTTATATATTTTTCTTGTTCATTAAATCCTTATAATAAACTCCACCCACACCAAATATCAAAACCCCTACCACAAAATCTCCAAATCTCCAAAACCAAAAAACCCTCTCTTTTCTTATCCTAAAATACTCAAAAACCCTCCATATAAACCCTCAAAATTCTTCAAAACCTAAAATATCAAATTTTCTTAAAGTAAATTATCGTTACCTAAACATATCCATAAGTTCTAGGAATAACCCTAACACTAGTTGAGCTAACCGTCCTAAGATCTTCCTGAGCTTTCTTCAAACCACTTTTCAACTTATTAATCTCATTCTTAGCAACATTCTGTTCAAACTTTGGAGTACTTCCAATCTGTTTCCTAACTGCTTCAATTTCTTTATTACATTTACTCCTAACTTGACTCATTAAGTTTTTTTCTCTCCTTCTCCAAACACTATTCAAATCTTCAAGTAGTCTATTGATCTGTACACTTTTAAACCCTTTTTCCCCATATTTCGCTAAAAAATCTTTAACCATTTTCCATGATTCTTGTGGTATCCAATCATCACATTCTTCTTCAACTTGAACTTTTACTTTATTTCCCCTTTGCATATATCTTATTCCTTCAGAAGCTTCAGCAAAATCACTAAATGCTGAGAATTCATCAGTAGATTTTAATAAAGCAACTAATCTTGCATTATCAGCTTTATAATGCTCAAGTTCAACCATTAAAGTCTCTTCATTTCTTTTAGCATAATTGCTTGAGTCTAAGCTTTTATGAGTTTTCTCTAGTTTTGACTTGAGATTTTCAGCTTTTTGTTTGTTTTCTTTTGCTGATGAGGTTATTATGTTTAGTTTCTGCTCTTCAGAAACAGTGTGTTTTTTCATAGACTCGATCATCGAGTCCCTTTTTTTTAGAAGGTTTTTAAGGTCTAGGATTTGATCTTCTTTCATTTTTAGTTGAAGATCAAAAGACATAAGGTCTACTGATCCTTGGGGCATAATACATGAGCTCTGGTCCACTCTGAATTCAAGTTCTTTTATTTTTCGGTTTCTTTCATGGACTTCTTCTTCAATTTGACTTAGTTTTTTTTGAGATTGCTCGATATGTTCATTAATCTCTTCAAGTTTATTTGATACTAATGCCTTATCTTCACGTGCTTTAGCTAATTTTAGCTCCATGTTATGAAGACTAGATCTAAAATCTTCAATGTTTGAACTTTGTTTCAAGTCTGAGTTAGTTAGTCCTTGTGATGATCCGTAATCTTCCATTTAAATTATAAACAAAAACTTTATCCGGGTCAATTAATTTGACTCAGGATAAAAGAAAAATATATATAATAATAATAGGAAAAAAGCATACTGATAACTTAAAAGTAAATCCAGACTTGATGATATTTTTTATATAAAGTAAAAAGTTGTAAATACTAAAGTATTATACAAATAAGAAAAAGGGTTAATTAAAATCATTTCTAATTAAGGTTTAATAAACTAGTTGCTTTTTGGGCATTTTGCGATTGTTAGCCTTAAGTGGAGAAGGGTGAAAGTTTACATCAGGATTATAGCGGTTACGATATTCACTATACCCCATGTCTCCATGAAGTTGTGATATAGGCAGCCAGCCATGACCATCAAAAAGAGTCGAGTTCTGGACAAAACCTGACGCTTTAGCAACTTCCCTATCAACAACAGGGACTTTTTTCCTGAACTCCGGATCAGTTTTTCTAAAAATACTCAGCCTAACATCTTCTTGTTTAACATAAGTATTCGTATAATTCGTCGACCAATCACTTGCAGTATAATTAGGATGTGTCATAGGAATCGTACTTCTTCCATGAAATCTTGACACAGTATGGAACTCATCTTCAATTCCTCCACCAAATTTGCCTAAATTCCTACTTATAGGAGATAAACTAGATGGCCGTTGTGGGAATAACTCAGTTTGTCTTTGTGGTAAGTATTTATCTCGTGTAAACTGTTCTCTTGATACTATTGCAAACCTTTTCCCATAGTTTGTATCAGCATTCTTCCCTGGTATATGCCCTGAATATCCTGGGATTGCATAATTTTTATTTTTTACTGGTGACTGCTTGTGCATATCCCTGTAACTACTACGATATAAGTTTTTAGAAGCCCATTGAGTAAAATCTTCTGAACTGATTTTTCTTTGTCGGCCTGGGGTCATGGCATATGTTTTTATTGGAGAGCTATTGAAAGAACCACTCATTGTATATAAAATGGTGGAAAAAGTTGGGTTTAGGAGTTTTTGTGATTTTTTATAGTTTATGAAGTGGATGGGAAAAAGTTTAAAGGTTTTAGAGGGGTGTGAAAAGTGATGAGGATTTCATAAATTTATGAAGAAAAAGAAAGGATTTTTTATAATCATATCTTTAATTCTAAAAATGAATATCCAACACTTCAAATTAAAAAACCCAAATCATAAACCTTAAAACTTAAACTATCTTATTTTCCCAATATTCTATTTAACTACTTTTTAAAGCTTTTTTAACTTTGTATTTCTTATACTCCCTTCCAACATAATCTTTATAAGCATCCCAAGTCAAAAACATAATCGTGCACCAAGGTCCTAAACGTAACCACAAAAACCAAAACCCATTATACATAGCCCCAATACCTTCATTCGCTATTATTTTCTTAAAACAATCTAAAGGACTTGTATATCTAATTTCATTACCTTTCAAAGCTTTTGGATCAGCTTTACTCGCATTCATATACCTAGTTTTAACAACATCAATAGGAGAACTCGCTACTGAAGCAAAAAACCCAGCAGCGACCGAAGCCCAAAATCTTAAAGCAATCGATGACTCTGAAAACCCAAACCAATTCATAAGTAGGTTTTTAGAATTATCATAAGTACCTAATTCTACTGCATTTACAACAATTGATCTGAAAATTGTTGGGGAACTTCCTCTATAAAAACCATTGACAAGTCCTTCATTTTTCCATGTTTTACTAAGTACATCAACAAATCCTGTATATTTTTCTTTTTTCGGGTCGTTTATTATTCTGATTTTCGCAACATCTAAAGGAGTGCATAAGAAACTTGATACTGCACCACTAAATGCCCCGATAAGAAATCGTTGAAATATACCTCCTGAAAGACTATCTAAGCCAAAATATGCTTTAGATTTGTCATAAATGGAAATTCGAATACCAGAAAATACGAATTGTCTATTCATTGCTGGGACAAAACCCCAATAGAAACCTTTGATGCCTGATTTTGCAAAACCATCTTTGATTGCGTGGATGGGTCCTGAGTATTTTATTGCACCTTGAGTTCCCCCAAGTTGCATTTTGGTTTTTAGTTGGTCCATCGGGAATGTTACGAACTCAGCAGCACATGATGAAAGACTGCCTCCTAAAAAGGAAAGGCTTAAAGGAAGCTCTTCTGACATTTATATTGGCTTATATGGAGTTATTGGTTAAAAATTTTTGTTTTAGGCTTTGGGAGGTTGAAGTTTTAAATATGATTTTAGATTCGGAATTGGGGTTGGAGTTTTTAAGATAAGTTTAAGAGATTTTTGTTTGGTGAATAAGATGATTTTGGTTTAGGTATGGATTTTTATATGATTTAGTTGTATGTGAAGACAGAAAATAGACTTTAGATAGAAAAACAATCTGGGGCTATAAAAAGCTTATAGTGTAGTATATTAGGGATACGGGCATAAATAATAACTATATAAATGATGAGGGTAGCAATAAAATGAAAACTTTAAGGAAATCTAATAATTTTTTGCTTGGAATACTTTAGAAGTTATATCAGAGATAAAAAATAATTTAGTAGTGAAAAAGTAATCAACTAGGCTTTATATTCTAATTAGTAGTGAAAAAGTAATCAACTAGGCTTTATATTCGGAAAATTTCAGACATTTATTATAAAAACCTTAAAAATCCTCTAGGGGAAATAACAAATTTAGCTCAGATTACATAGCATTATAATTTTCATGTAATAAAATCCTTCTAATTGTGTATACCATAAATTATCATAATAAACTACACAAAAATATATTTTTATAATAAACATTCCTCTTAAAAATCTTATTTTTAATAGCATCCCATTATCACTATAATATTTTATCCATAGCAATAAACTTTTTGATATAAAAATCATCATATTTCAAACCTTATCCTAAATCCTATCTTCAATACTCTTATTTCCTACCATATTCCAAACTATTTTTCATTTTTATTATCATAATCATCTCTATTTTATTATTACCTAATTTTAATCTCTAATCCTAAACTCATTATATCACATACAAATATAATATCTCTCTTAAAATACATCATTTTCTATAAAATATCATTTATAAACTTTATCTAGATTTAATAATTAGAGAATTCGGCGCTTTTTTTTCATTAAACTTATATCTCGTGCTATCAAAACCTGCTTCTTTTTTATATCTTCATACTTTGCGAATATAAAAAAAGCTAATATATATATAACAATCAAAGCAATACATAAAGAAAAAATAACAGTCCAGCCTTCTGTGGTTTCTAAAGGACTTGGGAGATCATCTTCTAATGCAGAAACTTTTGACATTCGTATAAGTTTTGAATCAAGATTGTATTCGGTGAAATAAGATTTTAAAAAAGGCTCACCTAATATCCAGGTTTTAGAATTTTTCAATCCAACAAAACAATTATCTCCTAACTATATAGAAATTACTGTGATAAGATACTCTCCACTACCCATAGAAAAAGTTTGGCTTTGGATTGTAAAATTTAAACTTGGGTATTTTACGCCTTTACATTCACACATTAGTAGTTCTTCTTCGTAGTGGCAGCCCTCGTTTACAAGAACTTTGAAAACTGCTTCAAACGGACCAAGAATATAAGAGCTCAAAGAATTGATCTCCGCATCACAAGGCTCATAATTAGTATAATCAGCAAACGAAAAATAAGAAATTTTAATAGTCTGGGCGAACGATATCTCATGTTGGCTCTGAACAACCAAGTTCAAATTTAAAAAATTAGGTGTCCCAAGTACCAAATACGGTGAATTTAAATACGAAACTGAATATATAGGTTTATCTATAACCCCATCAACATACATCCTGTAAACAACAGAATTTTCATCTACACCTAATCCTAATATTCCATCAATAGCTAAATTTCTAGTATCAATAAATTTATATGCCACAGATAAATTTGCCCTTGTCATATAATCATTTTCTATAATCACTTCATCCTCATATACATTTCCAGCAATATCTAAGTCAAGATAGTCATTTATATACACAGACTGTTTTTTTAGATCTACACTAGACTCAACTGTTTTATCATAAGCCTGGCTAACAATTTTGCATTTTTCACAATCAAGTTCTGTAATCCATATATCTTGCATAAGAACTCCAATTGTCAAGGTATAGGAATCGCGCTTGTTACCTATTTTTAGAGAAGATGTAAAAGTAAACTATATAAAAATCACTGAAAAAACCTCAGCAGCCACATCGTCAGCGCCACCTGCCCTTGCTTTGGGCTTTGGTCTTAGATAAACTGATGGGATTTTTTTATTTTCAAGACTATCTGAGGTTGTGAGAGATACTATCATGAAAAATAAAGCCCAGATCATTATAATGGATTATATTCAATATTTAGTTTAAATCAGCTTTGCTTATTTTGTATAATGGAATAAAAGCTCTTGTTTAAAGTGTGGGATTTGAGGTGAATTTGAAAATTTGAATATTTAAGAGGGTTTTGTTTATGTAAGATTAGGATTATGAGATTAAGAATATGCTTGAAAACTAGATAAAATTATGTTTTTTTTTGTATAAAGTATATTAAGGATTTATATGGATAATTAGTAATTTGTATAGGATGTAAAGATGATTTTAATATAGAAGATGAGGATGACATTTAAAATTGTGCATTTTTTTGGTGGTTTTAGAGATTAGGGTTAATGATGAAGTAGAAGTAGGATTTATTTGTAGATTTTTTTAGGTTTTGGGATTTTAGGAAGGATGGGTTTTGAATAAATTTTGGATTTGGAAGATATTTTGATGTTTGAAAATTGTTTGGTTCGTATTTGTTGTTATTGAAAGATAAAATAGAAATTTTAATATTATAAAAGAGTTGAATTTAATTAACTGATTTAGGGTAGAAAGAAAAATACGTATTGAGTTTTATTTGTTGTAAGTATTTTTGGTTGATATACTTTTATTTGATTTTAAGAGATAAATGAACTTCTATCTGGTCAAAATAAGTTACATGAAACTTTTTAATATTCTAAGAGATTTATGGAAAGAAGTTCAATCAGAATATTCTAAAGAAATGAAGTTTGATTACGAAAAGACAAAAATTAGAGTACTGGAAATAGTTTAATAATTGAATTTTTCGAGTTATTTTCTCTCTAATGAAATATTTCAAGATGTATTAAAATACACAAATTAAGCATTTAGAAATAAAAAGGAATAAGGAAGAATAAAAGAGAGAAATTATTATTGGAATATTTTGATAAACGATTATCTTATTATGGATACCATCATTGATTCAAAAAGTGTTGAAATATTTTTTTGTTTATTTCCTTGAGATAGCTCTATTCAATTTGTTTATATTTTGCCAACAATTTCAAAAGAAGAATTAAAATGCAAGGAAAATTACTTGCAATTAAATTTAACTTGGATAAAAGCTTTAGCAGTTATATTAATGAAACTCAAGTTTAATTAATTATAAAATAATAATAACAACCTTAGATAAGATGCATACAGGTAAAATATTTTATTAAAAAAATCGATTATAATTCTCTTCCACTAGATTTTCTCTTTATAAATAGAAAATATATTTTTTATACTATTAAAACAATAACCAACATAAAAACGATAGTTTTCAAATTTTCAATTGATCAACCTTAATAAATTTATCAATAGCTTAAAACACCTCTCAACCCACACAAAAATATACCTAAAAATCCAAACAAAAAATCACATATTTTAATAACCACAACCTCATTGCTCATATTCCCTGATAAAATCATCCATACTTCATAATTAAAATATCTTATCTCATTATAACTATAATATCCTAATTCAAAATAGCCGTTTACAAATTTTCAAACATTATCCTTCCATTTACCAAGACGATCCATGACTATTCTAAAAAATGGAATCCTAGAGCCAAACCAAAATTTTCTACACAAACCCTCCCTTTCACACAAAATTTATTCATAAACCATCTGAAAAAAATCTACAAAACAATTATTTATCCAACAAATATCCCAAAAAAACCATAATTAGAATTAACTAATAGTTATATCAAGTATGTCTGATACAGAATGGGTGAAAGATCTACCTTGGAATGAATATTTGATATGCTCCTTAGTGAGTTTTGGTCTAGTGTGCTTTGCAGGTTTAATGTCAGGACTAACTGTCGGGCTTATGTCAATAAGCTCACTAGACTTGAAAATTAAACTAGAAACAGGAACTCCAATAGAAAAAAAGTATGCTCGAAGAGTAAGTTCAATATTACACGATCATCATTTGCTTCTTGTAACTTTGCTTGTAGCAAATGCTGCAGCAATGGAGAGTCTCCCTTTATTCCTCGATGAAATGTTCACTGAAATAATTACAATCGTCTTAAGTGTCTCATTTGTCTTAATTTTTGGTGAAGTTCTCCCTCAAGCTTTCTGCACAGGGCCCGATCAATTGAAGATAGCATATTACATGACACCCTTAGTTAAGATAATAGTCGTGATTTTCTTTCCTGTTAGCTATCCAATATCGAAGATTCTAAATTGGTGTTTTGGTAAACATCGTAGCTACAAACTTAACAATGATGATATAAAAGCTCTTGTATCTCTTCATACTAACATGTATGGTTCTAGGCATAACTTAGGTTTAATGAAAGTCCAAGTGAAAATGATACATGGAGCTATAGACTTACGCTATAAACTAGTTAAAGACCATATTATACCTTTAGATAAAATCTACGCTATGAGCACAGACACTATCATTAATAAGAAAACTTTTCGTAAACTTGTCAAACAAGGGTATAGTAGAGTTCCTGTATATCAAGGTAATAATAGGAATGCTATTGTAGGAATTTTACTTACAAAAAAACTTCTTGTTGCTGAAGAAGGATTGCCTATAAGTGAGATTGTTGTTAATTTAAGAGAGCCTATGTTTGTTTCACCTGATTCATCAATGATACAATTGCTGGAAAAATTTAAAGAAGGTAAAAGTCATTTGGCTGTGGTTAGGGAGGATGATGGGACTGTGCTTGGGATTATTACATTGGAAGATGTATTGGAGGAGGTAATGAAGTTTGAGATTTATGATGAAGGAGATTATGATGAGCAAGCAAAATTAAATACTACTAGTCTTATACCGCCTAGTAAAGAAAAAGCCCCTGAACCAAGACGACGTACCATTGCAGGGTCTATAGACGAAAGTCTTTTACCTCCATAGTAATAGGCATATAACCTTAGGCTTATACACTTTAAAAATAAATATTAACTAGATTAAGACAATTAGTCTAATTAGAANTTACCTCCATAGTAATAGGCATATAACCTTAGGCTTATACACTTTAAAAATAAATATTAACTAGATTAAGACAATTAGTCTAATTAGAAGCACTAGATGGCTCTTGGTATGAATAAAGTATTGAGAATAAGATAAGATTTTAAGAAAATAAGATTGGTATTTTAGAAATTAGGTGAGTGAGTTGGATGCTCTGATTGGTATTTGGATGTATTTTTTTTAAAAAAACTAACGAGTTAATGACTTTTTATCATTTTTAGAAAGAGTCATGAAAGAAGAAATATATTAGGGTTTACTTTGAGTGTGCTTTTAACTTTATGATTTAAAAAAAAATCAATAGAAATGGTAAAGATTAAATACAAGAAATTTCTTTAGGATATAAAATAAGAAAATGCAAAAAGTTCGCATATTTTGGTTATGATGATATGCTCTGAGTTTAGGCTGGTTCTGGTAAAATTAAAGCAAACTATTACAAAACCGCAAAAATTATTATTATAAATACTATTATTGTTATTTTAGTGGCTTATCCTCTTTATAATTTTATTCAATTATATTTATCTAAACATATAAATTTAAAACTATAAACCTCATAAGCCATACTCACATTATTACATATAAAATCATTTAACAACACCTAAAAACTAGTCACTTTATTTATAAGCTAAAAAAACTTCTCGAAGGAATTCATATTATATTTGATTAAATTGAAATGTAATCCATAGTAGATCTTAAGTTTATTATAAATATAAAATTCATTTTGTCTCAAGCATCCAATTTCATATACAAATTTTATGAAAAATTGTTTCTGATTGATCACTATTTAAGCCAAAGATTTTGAAAATTATAAGAAAAATTTTAGTTTCCTTGAAAAAATATTTTAAGTTTATAAGTAAATAGAAAATAAAACATAGTTATAAATATCAATCATGCTGAAGTTGAATTAAATATATTAAAAAATTTTCAAAACACTAATCAGAAGGGAAAAACTTTGATTCAAGTGGATTATTTGAGTTTCACTTGAATATGATTAGAAAATATTTTAGGACATACTTATGAGGTTATAATATGAATATTTGCTTTGTTAAACAGACAGTATTTCAAGTTTTTATTTCATCTAGGATAGTTTACTTAAAAGTTATTGGGAGTAACGCTTAAAAAAGAAATCGCGTAGAGGTTAGGGCGGTTCTTTGACTAGGGGATTAATAATTCAATTTCAACAAAATCTTAATCCAAAGACAAATCTAAACCTTTAAACACTAAATACTTAGTAATAATCCCAGATCATATATAAAACCTGTCCTTCATAGCTTTTTCGCCATATATAAGTCTCTTTAGAACTAAATATTCCATTATGTTCTTTTTAGCTTCTATGAATATAATTTTTCCATAAACTTATCCAAAGTCTTAATACAAGCAAAATTAAACCAAATTTCTTAGCCTCTATCAAATCACACAATTTTTCTTTATATCGTAAAATTTTTTCGGTTTTATATATACAAAAAGACTCTTATTCAAATAAAACCTATAAATTCAAGAATAACTATAAAATTACAGTAATTCATTTAGTTTATTATTTATAAAGTATAATCGTATCAAAGTTCACCAGATTGCGGCTTTGTATCTAGCTTTAATAATGACAAACTTTCTTCTAGAACACTACATTCTTCTGCTATTCTGAAAAGTCCCAGATTATGATAATTATGTCTGGAACTTAAAACAATAAGGTTTCTTGGATGATGATCTACGTTTTTATGTTGAGGTTTTCTTAGCGATGCACAGCCCATTTATAAGAATGGCTAAATAATCAGTTATTAATGGCATAGTATAATATAGTATAAGCATAAATAACTTATTTAGGATTTTATTTGTGTATGCGTATTAGAGATATATTTAAGAAAGAGAATTTTTGTGAAGTATAAAACTTTTTTGATTTATTTTAGAAATTAGTTTTTATGCATATCAATTTTTTTAGAAAAAGTTTAGAATAAGGTTTTATGTAAGGATTAGGCTAATTTTTTAGAAAAAGTTTAGAAAAAGGTCTTATGTAAGGATTAGGTTAATTTTTTTAGAAAAAGTTTAGAATAAGGTTTTATGTAATGATTAGGTTTGGGTAGCAATATTGACGAAATTAAAGTTTTATAAAAATTACGAGTTTTCAACGACTGGTGGATTTAATTTTTAAGTGATTTCCATTAGCTAAGTAGTTTATTTATAAAATCCAATAAGCTTTAGCAGTTTCTGATGCGCTTTTAATAATTATATATAAAAATGGATTTCAAAATATTCAAATAAGCTATACATAAACCTAATAGCAATGTAAAATATACTTAAGAGATATAATAATTGCTTAGCAATAAGTTAGACACAAAGCCCCACTTTCATTTCAATTTCTTATATGCATTTTTTTACATATAAACACAAGCAGCTTCATAATAATAAAAACTTCACTTTTACTACATATAAATAGTATTTAATAATATATTTACTTTAAAATATTAATTATATCATATAATCGCACTAATGTATATATTTAAATCTCATACTTTTATAAATAAATCCAAACATTAACTACATATCAAAAAATACTAAAAATCTTATATCGTATCTTATAAAATCTTAATTCATCCTAGCATTTTTAAAACCTTCATTGCTATTTTTTCTATTTACTTATTCCTAAAAATTTTTTTATCTAAAATCAACCCTGAAATCATCAAAATTTTTTTCAGTTTTAATCATCCAATCAAAGAATATTTTTGCCTATAAATAATTTTTATATCAAAAAAAAGCTTATTGCTCATATAAAAATACAAAACTTTTTCATCTTTTNATATCAAAAAAAAGCTTATTGCTCATATAAAAATACAAAACTTTTTCATCTTTTCAAAATTTTAATCCTATGATAAAATTATTATAAAATATTAGCTTTCCATCCCATTCCAAAATAATAAAATTCTTTCAATTCTTTGTGGTTATCATATTGTTTGATTCTGCTAACTTTAGTAAAATAATTTGATAAACTTTTCTATATAAATTTTACGTAATAATCTTGTTCAAGTGTTCCCATAAGCATTTTCATAACAACATTTCCACCTGGTTTAAGTATTTTTTTAGAAGTATTCAAAACACTATTGTTCAATTCAACAAGACTTAAATAATCCGAATCTATAATTCCTGAGTTATTACCTGGCATATCACTAAGTATAAGATCAACATCTTGCCCTGTATGTTTTATTATCTCATCAATGCTTGATTTTTTGAGCATATCTAACTGTAAAAATGTACATCCATGTAGATAATTCATAGGTAAAATGTCTACTGATGTTAGTTTTGAGTCAGGGTTACTTGATATAAATTTTAGAACTACTTGACTCCATCCTCCTGGCGCAGAGCCTAGGTCCAGAACATTCATTGGTGCTTTGAATAAAGGAGCTTTACGATTTAATTCTAATAGTTTGTGTGCACTTCTTGATCTGTATCCATCTTTTATTGGTTGATTGGCGTAGTTATTTGATATATGCCTCTGCATCAAATTCGAAAATATTCTGCGAGAGAGCATTTTTATATATATACTAAGAATTCATGATTAACCCGTGATTTTAGCTTATAAATTGTAATAAACTCAGGTTTCTTTGATTATTCAGTATTAATTGCATATCTTATATTGATTTTCAACACCCATTTGATTATTTAGTAATATAAAATAAAATTTACAAGATTAATCTAACTAGTCTTACAATAAAAGTTCATAAATAAACCTAAGATACTAGCATCATAAAAATTAATGGGAGTTATTGTTCAAAAAGAAAAAAATCTTATAGTTTCAATGAAAAATATATACATTTCAAATAAAATATATTTCAATAAAAGAAATCTTATTATGCGATATTATATTTTCTTACAGGGCAGTATAACTACCCAAAAAAATATAATAAATCGAATGAAGTAATAAAGTATATTCAAACGATAATCTTTTTATATTAAAAAAAGCCAAACCCTAAGATAGTAAAAAACTAGTTTATTATTTGATTCCCAAACTACCACTTTTTATATAATTCCTAATAATAAAATTGAATAATTCAAATGTTTAATGTTTTCATGTACGATAAGCAGACAAACAAAGCCCAAACAGAAGTTCAAGAGCATAAAAAGCATCTCAAAAGTATTTCCGCCCAGATAAAAATCCGAGAAAAACTAGCTAAACGAAACTTACTAAAAATCGAAAAGCGTATCATTCAAATGTCAGAAGATCCAGTCCCAATATCCCGAAAAACCTACACAGTCAAATTGCCAAATTTCAAAGGAGAAGAGTTCATAAGACATAAACCAAAAGACACAAAAGAGCATCTTCATTATAAAAAATCAAATTGCCAAATTTCAAAGGAGAAGAGTTCATAAGACATAAACCAAAAGACACAAAAGAGCGAGTAAAAGATGCTGAAATCCAAAATATTTGGCTTGACACAATACCTTTACTCCCATCTCCTCATAGTTTTCGCCCACGTTTAAAAGAAAAAGAGATAAATTCTGATATGAAATACAGACCTCGTGATCGTTATGAACGTGTTACAGAAGCATGGGAATCTCAAAGAGGAACATTAAATAGTTCATGGTGGGTTAGTAAAGAACAAAGTTCAGATAATTCGATTATGGGGTATGTTCGTTTTCCAAATACTTTACATAAATCTTATTATAAGACTATTGAATCAGTTGCTTTAGATATACCGAAAAATAAAAATCCATCTTTACCTAGGGTTAATAGTAGGAATTCAGATCAAGATAAGTCTTCAGAAAATGGACAGGTGAGACCATTGACACAAGTTGCCCAAGAACTTATGGAGAAATGCAAACTTAAGCCTTTACGTGATGAAATACGCAGTTCTTATGATAGTAGAAGTGCTAGTTTACCATTAAGAAATAATTAATGTTCAAATCTATTATGTGGCATATGATAGAAAATAGTTGTGGATTTTGTATATCATGAATTAAAGTTTTGTATTTTTATAGAGTGTTTGCTTTGATTTTTTAAACTTAGATACTTTATCTAATGCGCTATAGTATAACAAGTTAAAATATGCAAATAATTCATATCGATTTTGTATGAGATTAAATCATACTAGAATCTTATAGCTTTTATTTAATTTCAAAAACTTATAGCTGTAAACATGTTGTAGATATCTGCGAATATTTATCCTAAAATACAATATATTTAAACTTTTACAATACCTTGATTACTAGGAAAATTATAACAACAAAAAAGCATGAAAACTACTTCATCCAATACAATTTTCTAACAAAAAATGCATAAAATCAGTCTATCATATTTGGAAACCAATAAGATTATTACTATTTAGGTCTTTTTTTCCCAGAAGCTAACTTAGACTCAACAAATAAAACATGTCCTTGTACTAGAGGGTCGTATTTGATAAAACTAAGCTTTCTATTAGCATAACGTGCACTTTTCTTGAATACATAAAAGAATCCAGTCTCAGCACTGCTAAGAAGTTTACACATGATAACTTTCTTGACTCCCATTTAATCTTTATAATCCATTTGTAATAACTTTGTCTAGTCTCTTTATTATTTTTCAAAATAAGATATACATAAACATTATATATACAGTTTGGGGGTAGATTTATAATATCAATTCAAGTAAAAATCATAGATCATTTACATGAAAATAACTAAAATTTTTATAACACACAAACCTAATTTTTTTTTTAAAATATCATAAAGTCATAAATTGCCACATATCATCTCATTATTCTATACATAAAACTTATCATTCTTAAACTTTCTAATCATAACTTAGTATTATTATTTCACAATAACTTTTAGTTTTGTGTGAGCTTACTTCTAGCTTTAGTCATAAACTCCCCAGGTGTTGATCTCGCTTTTTTCAATACCTTCCAATGCACTTCATTAAAATCTTTATTCTTAACTATAATACTGAACCAATGCATAATCATTCCTGCATAAAATAAAAAAATGATGTCCAACGCTTTATCATTTCCCCCAAAAAACCTATGAAGTTCTTTATCTCTAAGTATCTCTACAGTATCCAAAGCAAAATACTTGCAAATATCAAAAACATCAAACGAGTAATATTTGCTAACATCTATCATTTCTTTTAAAAACTCAGGAAAAACTGTTGATAAGTAAAATGTAAAAAGTAATCCAACAACTCCACCTTTTTGTAATTCCTTCTGCATATCAGTACTTGCAAAACCCATATTAAGCCATTCATTTTCATTACCTGGCCAATCAGTTTCCCCAGTTACACTAGTATATACTCCTAATAAAAGTATAAGATGTAATTCATTATCATATTCAAAATCTATCATTGATAAGGCAATGATTTTTTCAAGGTCACTTTTATCTTTCAAACTAAGTTTTCTTGGTTTGTAACAACATAATTTTTGTATAAGCGCAGTTGGATACCAGGCTTCTTCAATAGTTACTTCTAAAGTTCTTAGCCTTTCTAAGTACTCTAAAAAAGTTAATGCGGGGATTGTGCACAATTGGGTCTTGTCAAAGTACGTGAAAATTTTCCCATCAATTGACACAACAATAGTATCGATACTCCTTGATCTATTTATATTAGAACTTGTATAAAGTATTTCTGGTGGTTCAGGGTGTAAAGCTTCCATACAGCTAGCATTATGAATAGTAACTTCATCTTTTTCTGAGATTTCTTCAATACAAGACTTCACCTCAAGTAAATCCATCGGTTTCTGCAAATGCTGATTAGCTAATTCTAATGCAAGTTTATCCTCAAGTTCTGAAGCCTCATTGATTTTTAAATAATTTTTCTCCCTTAAAGCAATTTCTTCATTTTTAACAATCTGACTTTTATCTATCATATAATCGCTTTCATCATGCTTATCATAACTATTCAATCCCCGTTCGGAGTCACAAAGTATATCATTAGCATCAGCACTGATTTTCCTTTGTATTTTCTCATAATCCCTATCTTGAGAAGCATCTAAATATATGTTTTTTTCCATAAAATTTACTTTGCTCACATAAACTTCATCACGACTTTCAACACTTTGTAAAGTTGGGACAAGCATTTCAGCATGTAAAGTTTTTTGATTTTGCATTCTTGGATAACAAGACTCAGTTCTTTTTCTCTGTTCAATAATCGATTCTCTTAATGTAGCTATTTGCGGTTGCACATCTTCTTCAATCTGTAATTGCATGCATTTTCTTGGGATATGCTCTGAATATCTCCCAACTCTTAGTTTTTTTAAATTTATAGCATATTCTCTACTAAAACGTTCTTTTCTCCCATGAACTTTGTGTCTACTTAAAATTAATACATCTGGGGATTCTTCATAGACAATAGAACTTGAAGCTGAAGGATCTCTATCATAATCTTCTTCTTGAGCATGTTTATCTAGTTTTTTACTATCCCAAAGTGTACCTGCAAAACCAATTAGTCCTGAAACTATTCCAGATGAAGTGTTTATGAAAGAGTTTATTGATGGGACTTTTATATTGAAAATGTTTCGGTTAGCAGATTCGGTTGGTGTGGTTATTGAAGTTGTTGGAAGGGTTACTGAGGATTTTAGGATTGATTGAGTTGCCATTATGATTATTATTGAATGTAGTATTTTAAAATATAAGCATATGAGTTTTTTTGAAAACAAACTTTGAGATGATGGTTAGAAAATAAGATTTTGGTCTTGAGGATGGAAGATGGAATTTTGAGATGGTTGTAAAGATATTTATGTTGAGGTTAAGATTCTAAAGGTTATGAGATTTATGATGTTAAATGTCTTGGAAAATAAGGTAAGTTTGATTAGGATTAGTTCTGGAATTTTGTTTTAAATATAATAGTTTTGTAAATGGAAAGAAATAGTCTTAGTGATTCATGCACAGAAAATGACCCTGAGGTGCAGTTTTATGAAGGTTTTTGTGAGTCAAGAAATAGTCCTATTAATCGATCAGATTCTGGTAAGACTTATATGAGTAATTTCTTAAGCACAATCAAAAATTCCTCAAGCAGCAAAAATGCTGGTAATACTGTTTCTTCTTGTAAATGCTGCTCTGTTTATTAAATCTCTTTTTTTACATTAGCAATAAAGTTGTAAAATTTTAATATAAGTTTAATAGCCTGATGAGGAATTTATTTATAATAAAATGTATATTCAAAGATTTTACTTAGAAATATTTTTATATACGGTTTTTTTATGTGAATGATACTTAGATTGCTAGATATAGATTAAATAAAAACAGGGTTTTTGATATTTATAATAACAAAATTACTAGGATTTGTAAATTTTATTATATTTTGTCTGGTGAATTACTATATTAATCATAGTAGCATTTATGTTAATATTTGTGGACTTTAGTAAAAAGTCTTTGCTTTTCATTTGTTTTCAGGGTATAATCATATTGTTTCACAAGCGACTGGGAATTATTTTTACGTTCTTGCATGCTTGAGGACAATGGCGTGTAGTATTCACTTTCTTCTGAGCTTTTAACAGGACTATTTGAATCATTTTTCCCTTTTTTCACTATTTTTTTAATATTTCTATAACAAACAGCCGATTCTTCTTTTGTTTTAACTGACTTTGAAGTTTTCGATCCTTTAGCTTTACTTTTATTCATTACATGCACTAAATCCCTTGAAAACATAACCCGATTTTTCTTTGGCACACTATTAGCAGTTCTCAAACAAGACTGAGGCCTTGATGAGCTTTCTTCTTTATCACCGCTTATTTTGTTTAACTGTTCTATAAGGCTTTTGATTTCATTCCCTTGTTTTTTATTAAGTTCTTTAAGATTGTTGTTTTCTTTTTTTAAGCATTTTATTATTTTGACAAGCTTTTCCGTGGAATAGTGCTCATATTTTTTAGATAATTTCCCTGTGTTTTCAAGAAGATTTGGTGTACTTGATGATTTTCCTTCAGGATCTTTGGACTTTGTATCTTGACGTGATGATTTTAACGAGTCGATCTTCTTTTTAATAGTTGCTATGATCTGACTTTCTTGTTTCATTGAGAAAATTATAAATGGTATTGCTTGCTTTGGCTTGTTTATTTAGAATACAGAATTATTATATTATATAAATTTTGATTAATATAGGAAAAAGTAATATCTGAACTTTGTATTATGATAGTATTGATAGTTTTATAATAAAAGGAAGCATGAATTGTAACTTTTGAGATTTAAAGAAAAAATGCTTTAAATTGCTTGCATTATTATTTGCTATCATATGAATATTTATTATTAACTTATTCATTTGATATAATAAAAGTTTTAATTCTTAGAAATATAGGATGGATTTTGGAATTAACTGAATTCTATTCACTTATTATACTTATTCTGTTTTTATTCATCATATAATTTTTACCTTTGCGATCCCTAATAAGTTTTGATTCAATAAATAATTAGATTCTAAAAGCAGAGCATATTTATTCTTTTCTGATATTATAATAGCATTTCCCTACAGCCTAAACACTTCAAATTTCTATATACTTTAAAACTAAACTAATAATTTAAAAGTGCTATAAGACTAAGCATAAAAATTAAATAAAATACCCAAATACAAAATTGAAACACAAAAAACTTAATTTAAATTAATCCTTTAAAACTTTAACTTTATATAAACCCAAATCAAAAACTTTATATATACTATAAGCTATTTTTGATTAAATCTGAAATAAAATTATTATTATCTTGTTTTAAAATGGTTGAAAATTATATAGAACTAGTTACTATGTAAACATTTTAGACTCAAGTCAGAAAGTCATTCGAAATACTTAGCAATTAGCCTAAAATCAAATATTTGTTTTGATAAGAAAATAATAATCTATGCTCAGTTTTAAATACATGAAAAAAATAGTTTTTAATGCATTTGGTCAATGCCTGGAATAAAATTGAGAATTTTTGGATCTTAAACTATAGAAGATTGAATAAATTTTCTAGTTCTTCAATTTTTGATGATAGGAACTTACAGTTTTGTTTGCAATAAAACATTTAGGTAATTTTGAAAACAGGGGAGTCAACTTAGCATATTGAGGAATTAAAAAGAAGTTTTTGATTGATTTAGAGCTTTAAAAAGTTAAAAATATCAACAAAGACTATAATTCAGCGTGCAGTCTTGTTCAATTGCATAAATTGGAAATTCAGAATGGAAGTTTTTGTTCATGATGATGTGGCGATGAGATAATAATAAGATATGTTGGGAATATCAAAGATTTTTAGATAAGTTCAAGTCTTTTATTAGGATTTCTTCTAAACGCACAATAATATATGGCTATAATTTTACGTTTTTCACCAGATATCTTTCAAAGCTTACTATTAGATAGGAAATAATAATAAAATTATCTTTGAAAATTAAAGTAAGAACTATGAAAGAATCCTTTGTAACCTTCTCAATTGTATAAAAGCATAAAATTAAAAATTAAACTTTACCTCTATTCATTTTTAAAATTATGGCTTCTTTGGTGCTTAAGCAATGCTGATTTGTGTCTGAATAAGCATGGGCAGATATAGCACTTGTAAGGTTTTTCGTTTGCGTGGATAAACTTGTGTTCTTTCAAGTTCTGGTTGTTCCTGAAAAATTTCAAACAAATTTCGCATTGAGACCTTTTTGAATTGAAATGAAACACATTAACATGTCTTCTAAGATTAAATTTCGATGCATACTCTTTCCCACACAATGGATAACTACAACAGAATATCGTAATTACATTCATCTCGTTTGTACTGTTCATATTTATATACACCAAGAATTCATTTCCTATACTAAATAATGTAATGAATATCTTCTATATAAATCACAGGCAATATTAAAGGAAATATTTTCAATTTTTTTTTTAATAATCAAGTTAGTTTGTATAAAAAGCAACCCCTTTATATGACATTTATTATATTTAGATACTATTGAATATAAAATATATGAAAAAAAATGTAAAGAATCCCATTTGCTATTAGAAACTAAAGAATTGAATGATAAGTTAAATAGTTTATTATATATAATTGTATATTCAAATTTGACTGTGAAAATTAGTGTTATGGAATTTGGCATATGTTTTTGTTATGAGATAAGTTTTTAAGCTAAATAATCGAAGAAATTATTAATGAATTTATAATAAGGTTTTTCAACTATAGATTATTATAATTTTAACAAAAAATATCGCGGGAAATCTAATTTTTTTAAATACAAATCATATGAATAATTACTGTTTACCATAACTAAGATTATTCATTACAAATTTTTCTCTATAAAATCTAATAATTTTTTCTAAACTCTTTGACTACCTTTCAAATTTTCCTGCACATTATATTTGTTGATTAGAATCAATTATTATTATGCAAAAATTTCCTATGAAAATCATGAGAATACAAATCAATTCTTTTATCCTCCTGCTTTCATCATTAAATTACAGATATAATATCAGCTAAAAAATAACTATTAGCATGCTTATTTGTTAGAAAAACAAATTAATTGTAGTCAAAAATTTTAGAATTATTTATTATAATTTTCTGATACTAAAATTGCATTTTTATTTGATTATCTCTAGAATTTACTATAAGAAGAATAAACAATTTACCTTCATTTATATTTTTTTCTTCATATCCTAATCTATTCATCAAATCTTAAAGTGTTTCCATTTCTATATATAATTTATATATTCAGAATTATATAATGATTATATATATATAAATGTTTGGGCATTATATAAAAAGACTATTTAATACACCCAATCCAAAAATTTTTTTAGATATGATGTTTGCAGAAAAACTTGAAGGAAGACTTATTTTTGAGCTTAATGCTGATAAAGTTCCTAAAACTTGTGAAAACTTTTTACAGCTTTGTCAAGGTACTTCACAAGTTTTAACCCCAAAAGGAAAGATTCCAAGTTATAAAGGTAGTAAAATTCATAGAATAGTTCCTGGGTTTGTTTGTCAAGGAGGAGATATCACAAACTTAAATGGTAAAGGAGGCTGGTCTATTTATGGGGCAACATTCGATGATGAGAATTTCCTGCTTAAACACACTGAACCAGGGATGTTAAGTATGGCAAATCTTGGTCCAAACACAAACTCATCTCAATTTTTTATAACTTTCCGCGCTTGTCCAAGTTTAGATGGAAAGCATACAGTCTTTGGGAAAATGATATCAGGTGAGTCTATTTTGCAAAAAATCGAATCAATGGGTACAGTTAATGGGAAACCTCGAGTAAAAATTACAATAATTGACTGTGGGGTTACTAATGAATAATAATTTGTGTATAAACTGTATATAAAAACCTAAAATACACTTAATTTACATAGTCAAAGATAAAAAAATTGAATTTTTCAAAACTTCTAAATATAAATAAATGGAAAAATTAACTATTTTTATTATTACTACAATCTTATTTGGCTTATTTTTTTCTGGGAACTTTTATTACTATTACAAAAACAGATATGACCTTAATGCTTTAAATAGAGGTCGCTTTCTAATGATCAGTCAATTAATATTTTTAACAATCCACACTCATAGCAATATTATTTTAGTGTATCTTGATATGAATGAAATAACTGAAAATGCTATTTCGATCTTATTTATTGTTTCAAATTGTGGCTTCTTTGTGGTTTATTTTCTTTTTGTTTATAGGATTATTCTTTTGAATAACATTGAATTTGGGCTTTTAAATTCAAGTGAATATTTAAATATGCATAAAAAACTCTTTTGGCAATGGAATTTTAAAGTTGCATCTATTTATATTATTATTTGCTCAAGTATTCTTATAGTTCTTTTTGAGCTGCTTGCAGAAACAAGCTCTGCTGTAAAAGCTTTAGATTACTATAATCAAGATTATAGAAAATTATATTTTTCTTTAACGTATTTTTTAATAGGCTGCCTTGAATATTTTTGCTATATTTATTTATTTTTTAAGGTATTCAGAGGTAAATATAGGATTACTATAAAAATTGAAATTTTTCTAGACTTTTTAATTTGGACTCTTTATTACACTTCTCGATATAATAATTATGAGTGTTCCTTTGGATTTTCTTTACTTGCTAGAAATTTCTCGTTGTGTATTATTTTAATTTGGACTTTTACATTTAAGTCTAGATTTTGTAAAGTTCCATTCCCACCTATTGAAAGATTTTCATTATTATTTATATATGAAAATAAAGATATTTATGATACTTTTCACAATTTCTTATACAATTATAAGAATGAACGTGCAGTAAAAATATTAGAATTAGGACTTTATATCACAATTATAAGAATGAACGTGCAGTAAAAATATTAGAATTAGGACTTTATATCACAATGAATAAATTCAGACCAAAAAAAAAATTAGAAAATGCCATAAAACTATCTTGTGATAGTATCCAAGGTTTAAAAAATAATAAATATACACTAGATGAAATCGAATTGTGTATCTTTGATGAACTCTATAGTGAATATAATGAATTTTTAAGTTCGGAATGCTTTGCAAAATTACGAAGTAAAGCAATTTTACTGAATCGCTTATTAATGTTTTAATCAAGCAAGTAATTATAAAATTGCTATATATAGTAATATAATAATAATTCTATGATTTTTAGATAAACTTTTACTATGATAAAAAAAATTGTATATGTTATAAAATAAAAATCATACTTTCACATACAAAACCAATAATTTATTTTATTGACTTAAATATTTTATACCTTTATCTGCTTTTCGC